>BMAO01021459.1:247479-329264 GCA_019973975.1 Trichonephila clavata
TTACTTTCATACAGTGTTTTCCATTTTGTTGTATTGTCTTTTGCTCTTACTTTATTTACTACTCATTTCAAGAAGTTCCCTAAACATATAACTATAAAATATGTTTTGTACTTCGAAATTCTAAAAGTGTATTTAGCTTAACATGATAATGAGAAAAATTGTTTGAATGCTTCTAAACTATGATAGAACATGCTAAGTATATATTCAGTTGAGTGTGTGTGTGTATGAATTACCCCAAAAATTTTATATTCATAAAAAAGCATTTATCTAATTAAAATTTTTATCCATCTATTTAATATTACACTTAAACAGCCATAAGGAACTTGGGGGAAAGTCAATTACTCTCCCTTTCTCAACATTACTGTATAACAATAGTTACTGTAAAACACACAACATTACTGTACAAGAACATTATTAACAACATTACTGTACAGCAACAACATTATTAACAACATTGCTGAACTACAACATTACTCAATCAACTTTTCACGAAGATCATTTAAAATCAATTAGATGGAAGAAATCTGATTCCATAAGTATGATTTCAGTTGTTCTAAGCGAATATCGCTTAAGTACAAGGATTCACAGTAGCTTGCAATATGTACCTAAATTATTTCGATGATTTAATAATGAGAAAGCAAACGAATGAACATTTCTGAGGTTAGTAAGCTATACGTTTGGAAATTATGTAAACGTTAGTAATATGTGAAATGCACAGGTTAAAAAACAATTTGTAGTGCGATTTTAAATTCTATGTATAAAACATGAATTAGTACCATTTGCTATTAAAAAAGCATAATTTTTTTTTAAAGTTGAACCTAAAATGCAACGTATACGCACCGCATACGTTTTTGAAAAGTATACTTAAGATTTGTTGTATTTGACCTCCATTATACTGTATATTTGCTTTAGTATCAGATTGATTTTAGAATCTCTAAATGTTTAAATTCTAATTAAATTTGCAAATGATTGCTTATATCCCCTAAAAGATTAAACTTTAAGCTAAACGTAAATAGCCAGTGAAATTATTTTTCCTTTAAATTGTGCTGATTCATTTAACTAATTTTTATCACTAATATATACAAATATACATTTGTTAATCACCACACAAACTGTTGTCCTCGATTTCAATATGCTATTATTTCCATAAACATTATATACTTTTAGATTAGTCATATTTTTCTATTACCATAATGTTCAAATACTAGTGTAAATTTTATAGGCTTAACTTATATGATTTTTTTTTCCTTCATTTTCTTGTAGTATTATGTCTAAATTTTTATTGAAACTGTAAATTTAGGGCCCTATTAAGCATGCTTAACCCTACATCAGTGCTTTAAGTGTCAGCTTTAGAAAACATAATAACAGACTGACAAGCCAATGACTTTTTCTTTTATTAAAAGTCTCATGATCTAGGTTCAATTATTCAAAATATTATCTTCTACTGCTTTGTATTTGTAGGATATGTATGTATATACACATATATATACAAAGTAATTATAAAACCTAAGATAACTAGTCAAGATAGTAAAAGTATCAGCCACATTAGCATTATAGCAAACAGAAGTAAAATAGTATATATATATATATATATATAATATATATATATATATATATATATATGGCTTAACGTGGATAAATTCATTGCATTGTTATATTTATGATGATATGATGAAAACTCTTGCACTCTTAAAAATATTAGTTATTAAATGTTATCAAATTATTACAAAATGATTCTGAGGACATAAGAGTCTATATTTTATTGAAATTCTCATTTTTTTTAAACAGAAAAACTGTGGCTAAAAAAGATACTGCAATTAGATTTTAATAAAAATTCTATATGTTCAAGATGCTGAATTTTTTCCTAATTTCCTTTTCAATATATTTCAGTACCAAACTAAGTGAGATGATATTTGTATTCCTTTATAATATGTGAGAGAGTGACAATGGTGATTGAATTTTTTGACCCTTTGAACAAGCTTCTATAAATCTTCCCTTTATCTTCATTGGTATCTAAAAATGTACTGTCGTAAAAGTCTGTTTTTTAAATATTTGATGCTTTCATCAGGTATCTACAAAAAAACAATAGACTAAAATAAGCAAAGCGGTGAATTTTGATAAATTATAAAAGTTAAGTCCATTTCTAATGAAATTGTTCTGAAATTGAGATAGTGACTCATTAATAGAATAAAAGAATTTTGAAAACATGAAACAAATTTAAACATTAAAATTTATGTCAATTGAAATAACATTATACGTTTCTTAGAATTATTTATGTTGCATTGTATATTATATATCAGTATCTGTGAATCATAGCTCTTAGTATGCATTTTTAATATTTTATTATTTGTCATATATTATTGATTAGTTTTAGTTATTTATATATATGTATTTACATGCATTGGACTGATTATAATCTCTAAAACTTACTATAGAACCAAAAAAATAATGTACAAATATATGTACAAGCATAAAAGGACTCATTAAGCGTAATTAATTGTCTTTAAAAGTATTTAATGAATTGATCAGTTGATTAAATGATTTTTTTTTCAATTATAGCTTCAGGATAAATCTAAACTGCATCGAAGGGCCTTGACATGAATATAAAGACGAGGAAATTTAAAGAAGTGTATTCAAACGCTAAGAAAAGGTAATTAATTACATATTTTCTATGGTATATTTATTTTGTGTGACCCTATGAAATGAATACTTGTTCTGAAGTTTTATTTTTCCGAAACACAAATTCTAAACATTGCAACACGTTTTAAATGTGCGTTTAAACACTTTTTAAAATTCATTACCTCTACAGCGTGTCTTACATTTCTAGATGAGGATTTGAAATTCAATGTGTGTGTAATGTTTAATATTTTTATATGTATATTGCAATTTTTTAAAAAACATTTCTGCATGAAGATTTATTTTCAGAATTTTAATTAAAGGAGCACGATGTAATTTAAACAAAAGGAATCTAAAAAATCGAATATATTAGAAATATCCAAGATATATTTTTTTCTAACTTTTGAAGAAATCCAGCAATACATTACTTAAATATTTGTATTTTTACAAATATTTTACTTGCCGTTACAAGTATGTTGTTAAATCACAAACACTTTATTGAAGCAAAATCCTTCAAGATAAGTTTTTGGGATCATGCGTTATGAGATTTTTTTTTTTTTGAGATAAAAAAAAATCAAGTAATTGTGTTCTATTTTAACTATATTGCTTACAAAATAATTGCGTCATATATTTTGGTCAATAAATGTGAATAGTTATTTCAAAACTTTGATGAAATATTGAAAATATTTACGTTTCTTTTAGTTAGTATGTTATATGTTACGAATGAGAGTACGCATTTTGTAGTATTGACCTTTTATTTCAAATAATATAGCAATAAATGAAAAATAGTTTAAAAAACTATCGCATGCTTTGACGATGCAAGGATGAAATTATTTCTTTAGACCAGGTATTTAGTCTATGGGATTATTCCTTGGGGCCAAGATGTGGAGGGGAAAAAGTTATAAATAAGTGGTTCAATACAAATACATCATCAAATTTTATTCGGAAATAATTTTCGTTTTTAAAATGTGAAATATTTTAAGTAGGTTCACACTGCCAAAAAGTTTGAAAATCAGCGCTGTAAAAAAATTCCAATCTTGAGTAATAGATATGATTTTTTTTGAAAATATTAAGTATTGAAATTTCATTTGAATAAGCCTTTTCCAGATAGAAATCAGAACCGTTAATTTTATCATGGAGTTTTGAGGTACGAAAATTTCTTCGAACGAGAATCTCTGTTTTGTATTTAATTTTACGTTAAAATTTGAATGAAACATTTTAACCCATGACTTACAATTAGATGTTTTCGTATAGCTACGAAGTGCTTAAAACGCACAGAAATTCTTTAGTGGGGTCTTATTTACACCCAGTGGCAGCGATATGAAGCCAGAAAAAGTAACCTACATTTGGGTGCCCCCCCCCCTCTTTGGGATATTCATATTCAAATATCTAGAAGGTTAGAGCATCGCCTCTATTGGCTGTTGGTGATAGGGTAAAAAAGCAGGAAGTAGGCGGGGAGCCCAAGTATGAATAACAAGTCTAAAAACGACATTCTAACACTTTAAAGTCAAGTTTTGCATGGAAAGGTGATATTGCATGAATATCCTATTTGTCTAAGAAATCGTTAGTAAAATCTTGTCTCTTTTCTGTAAAATAAATGGAATGTTTATATAAACAACGGTGCATCAAGCAAGATCTTTATCGAGTTCAGGATAATCTTTCTGGATCATTTAAAAAATATTTTTTTCTGTTCATTAGGAACATTTCTCAATAATATGAATAGCCCTTTAATCTATACAGCTCAACAAAAGGATGCATGTCATCGTGTTTTAATCAGTGTCTCTTTATTGCTTATAAAAGTTCATATTCCTTAATAATACTCCTATTGCAGATATCTAAACTTGGATTTCGAATTATAGACTTTAAATAAATGATTTTTGCCCCTTAAACTTTGGGCTAGGGGTTAGCTTATTTTTTTTTTATAAGGAACTAAAAAAAATGGAATTCTGGTGAAATATTTAGTTTTGCTTCGGTATCTCTGTTACATCATTTGCGTTATATATGATACGAAAAGTTATGAAAAAAAGAATCTCAAAGCTGGATGAGAATTGTATTTCTCTTCATTTATCAGTTCTTCATATATTTCGGATATATTTTATGCAGTAAATATTTTGGTTTGCATTTCAAAGTTAGTAAAAATTATTTTTCATTTTCGATTTTTTTGAGTTTCAATAGATTATAAATTTTTGTTGTTCCTTAATCATTTAATGAAAAGCAGAAATCTTATCTTTACCCGTTAATGCTTTTGTTTAAGAATGCAACTTTCTGATAAGTGATAAATCTGTACTTGTTTTCACATATCAAGTGAATTTAAATTTATTCCTAAATGCTGCCTTCCATAAGTATTACAATTAAAATCTGTCCAAATTTAACTATTTAAAAAAACGATTTACATAAGGTGAATAAATGTATCAGAATAACTTCTTTTTTTTGACAAAATTTCGGATTTTTATGAAAAGACCTATTTTACAATGTTTCTGCATTACTTTAAAAGACATTTCTTTTTGGCTTCAAACAAACATTTAGAAAACCTTTTTTTTATAGGGAAACATCAACTTATTAATCTCCCAAGTTCAAAAAATATAAAAAGTCTTACAAGAACCGAAAGAAGAAATAGTCTAATTCCTTTTTGACTTTAAGTGGAAGAGAACACAAAATTTTCCGCAAATACATAACGAAATGGGGTATGTTATTGGCTGCAGTTTCGTTTCAGATTCAGTAATACACCCTGGGGGTTTTTCGCTATCAACCCCATGGTGCTCCAGAACGACCATTTGTTTCCATTAACACTACCAATACCCATTTGTTTCCCCTCCGTTTTGTAATTTTTATTCTTTGGCGTTACAGAATATAAAACGGGAATTCAGTCTATGCTGGAGTTCTTCCTATTTCATCATTTTGCATTACTTGTATTTTCGTTTCAGTTGCAATACTATCCTTTTTTTAAAGGAATTATCAGATTGGATTTCATTGTTTCTGTTTAATTGAATGGAACTATCCAAGTTCGAATCATATAGTACCTGGAGACAAATTTTGGTATAGAGATAATAGTTCTTTAAATCGATGTAGACTTAGTTTGAAAGTACTTATTTAATTATCAAGATAAATATAAAATTCTTAACATTTTTAAAAAAATCTCTTTTGTATTTCAGTCAATCAACTGCTTTTGAGTTGCATATTTATTTATGTTTACTTTTCACAAAATAATATTCCAACTCAGTACAGCAATAGTTAAATGTGAAGAAAAGTAGAGTATGATCACTTTCATGTATGTGTTCAAGACATTTTTATGTGCTCGTAATTTATTGCTTAATCTTGCAACCAATAATCAATGGAGATAAAAAAAAAATAAATAAGTGAAAGTTAAGTTTCTAAGCAACAAGGAGAATGTACTCAGTTAATAAATAATGAATAACATAAGAAATTTAAGCAAATTTTTATTAAATATTGTTATGGTAGTTTTAGAAATATTTTTCTCGATGACCTAAAATTAATTTATCGTTTAAAGGAGAATTATTATTTAATATTCTCTCAGTATTCTGGAAGGAATTTCATGTATCCTAAAAATATTATTTTTCATTTGCAATTAATTAAATGCAGCAATCGATGCCTCTATTTTTTTATCGGGGTTGCATGTTGGTAATATTTGTGTCTTCATTTTGACTTTATGTTTATTTTTAAAAAAATTAAAGTGCTAAACGTGCGATTCTTGTAGTTTCCAGAATTCATAGCTTATTAATAAGAAAAGCAGTGGTTGTATTTCCTGTATATTTGAACTTAAAAAATAAATTGTAGAGTATATATAAGAGAAAATACATCCTTTAATTTGTATTGAATTGCCTTGATATAAAACAAAAATTTTGTCTACCTTCAAAATAATTTTTTAAAAAAATTCACAAACCACACTAGCAGACCACTTATATTACTTCGCCTTTTTTTTTTTACCAAGGATATTGTTTAAAAAATTCGGTTGATCAAAATTGTTATATATATATGTCTGTTAATAATAGGTTAATTTTCTTTATTTAGATTCTGGTGAAAATTTTCCTTATAATCATTTAACAATCGCTAATAGAGTTTAAAATTGCTTACCAAAGTTTTCTTACTTATGCATTATGCAGAGCAATCTTGCTTTGCAATAAATAAATAAGAAATACAAACACATAAACACCATCTTTTATGAAGCAAAACGTATGTAAATATAGTAATTTTTCAGTATTTTAATACATATTAAAATCGAATCATTATATTATTTTTCAGAAATTTTATGAAGGCAAAATATCAAAGATTAAGATTATTGAAGCTTAAGAATTTTTTTTTCTTAAAATTTTAAAATTGTAGAGAAAAAGATTTCGATTTGCCAACAAAATTTTTCTGCGCGTCTCTGGTGGTAATATAACAATGCTAGAGCTGTGAATTTGAGTGTGTATAAGACTGTTTTAAAACAGCTATTGCGTAATTTTTTGCATTATTTTATATATATAAGGTATATTTGAAACAAAAAAAGAACATTTTGGGGCGTAAAATATTTTATATATGTAGTGTGTTAACCAATGGCGTAGATAGTCCTGAAAGGGCCAGTTATCAAAACTCTTTGGGGGTCTTTTGGGACCCCCTTAACATTTTGTGGTTTTTCGTTTAGGTATTTGGGGTCCCTGCAGCTTGAGGTCCCGTATCATTGATACGGTGGTAGCTATGGCCTTGTGTGTGTGGTGTTAACTACAAAATAATATAAAAAAACAGTGGATCACTTAAAATTAATATTAATTGTGGTAATTAATAATATCTCAGCTATTTGTTCCATAAAAATACATTACTTTCAAAAATCCATAATTTTTTCATCGTTGTAATGCAATCATCAGAATGTAAAATTCATAAGAGTGTACTTAATATAAAACTTTTAACCATGTAATAAGCTATTTTAGCATTATTAAATACCACTAGGAAAATGTTATGTTTAAAAAAATTTATTATAAACTTTTGTGGATCAAACTAACTTACTTTCTCTCAATAGAATGGTGTAAAATTACTCATTTTTAAAAAAAAAAAATTAAAAAGATGCCTTAAAATTCTAGTAAGGTCTATTAACAGCTAAGCACATCTTAAGCGCAAAAATATTTTTCGATATTATAAGTATCGAAATAGTTAATACACAATAATTCTTAAAAATAATAATCTAAGATAGTGTAAAGAAAATAAACTATACCTTACAGCTAAAATCAATATATTACGTATTTCTTAAAAAAATGTTAGTCAAAAATTAATTACACATTTGATCCATTTGTGATAAAATCTTAAATGCATTTATTGATATTAGTTGAAAATTTTTAAGCACACCACATATCTAATTAAATTTAACATTTTAGAACCTTTTTGTTTCATTTTACAATATAATGTAATATCTGTTACGAATTTTTAGTTATTAAAATGCGTTACGAGATTATTCGGAAAATATTTTTCCCCAATGCATGAAAAACATATATATTTGCTTTGAAACTATTAATATAACTCATTATTTTCAGTGCTTTTAATTTGTTAAAATATGTTTTTGACGATTGTTGTGAAATAAAAACATATCAAACAATCAAATTGGGACCTTACATCAGAATATCATTAACTAGTTTTCTGAAATTTCATGGAATTAATGATTATTTACTTGTAGTGATGCTTTGTGTGCTGTTTAATAAACATGTTAGCTTAAACTAACCACAAAGGTTTTATATTTAGAAACACACTATACCACATTTCATTTATTAAAATAATGATTAAATAAGATAATTTTAAATGAGTCTTTTTTTAATATAGTTGTAAAGTGCAATATATATATTATCGAATATTCGAGTTTTTAAAGTAATGTTTTATTTTAACAAGTATTTTTCTCTAAAAATTTTTCTGTTCCATCTACTCGAGTATAAAATGCAATCCTAAAAAAACTAATAATAAAAAAAACAAGTGAAAAAACGAATTTTTTTTTATGAAAGGGGGGAAAAAATCAAATGATACTTTTTATTACTCCTTCGGCACACAATATACCGCAAAGTAATTATTTATCATTTAATAATGATTATAGTTATAATAAATGTCAAGTATTATTATAGTTATAAATAATGCAATTAATAATAAATGTCGTTAAAATATTATAGAAGGATTTTTATCAGATTCTATGATTTTTATAAACTATATCAAGGAAATAATCAGCGTTTAAATGATTACAGATTTCAAAAATAACTTAGATAAAAAGTATTTCATATGGGAATACAAATGACGAAAATTGCTGAAGTAATGACAGCCCAATTAATAAGAAAATTAGTTAACTTTATCGCTTTTTAAAATATATCAAATTGAAATACCGTTTATAACTCTCAATGAGAGAGAGAGAGAACATAATTTATGTTTTATTAATTCTCATTTCGACTCTGTTTCCTATAGTTTTATCACTTTATAACTGTCATTTAAAAAAAAACTTTTTAAGAAAAAATTACGAATTGTGCTTAACACAAAGGGAAAAAACCCCGGTAAAAATGAAAATCAGCTTCTTAATATGCATTGTTTACCTTGTATTTTTATAAGAAGAATTTCATCCGTGAAGAAAAGTACTGAAAATGGTAGTGAAAACGTACATTTCCTGGTTTTTACTTTGCAAACTGAAATGCGAGATAATATGAGCAAGATTCTGCAATTTTTCTTTGCGTAAAGCAATTTTATTTTTTTATCCGCAGTTATGCACGTTATTATTCTGAAATTTAAACTTTCCAAAATAGATTAAAGGTATAACAAACATTTAGCACGCAAGCAAAATGAAATCGTCTTGCTTGTTAGATTTCGCATACAATCGACGCTATCTCACTTGTTTAACGCACAATAATAACACATCGCAGACGTTATCCTGTGTTTAATCTGTGCATAAAACAACATTATTATAACATAATCTTCTTAATTCATCAGCCCAATTTAGAGCGATATTTCTAGCAAATAATCATTCGTTAATCTAAGTCTGAAATCTTTCAGTCCGCAGCATTTTGCTAATGGTGTGAATCCCAGTACAAAAGAAATAAGTTAAAAATTGCCCACAAAGATTTGTATAGAAGCGGCCTTTTTTAAGCCATTGGCAGAGCAATAACATGTCTAGGAGTGCTATGAAATGCAGACAGTCACGCTTTCAATCGCAGGCAAACAATTTATGATGAGCAAACAGCAGGGTAAGACGACAATAGTACTTGTGGCGCCTTTATAGGTCCACTTTCTTATTTTGAATGGGTTCTTTTTTGAAAGAAGATGGCTTTCTGCCATCCAAATGAAGAATCGACATCTTTTGTTCTTTTTTTTTTCTGTCACTGTAACATTGATCTAGTTCTCGCCTTCCCTGTTACCATAAAACGTTTTAAAATTGCTCTTTAGCGTCTACTGTATTGACAACCAGTGAAACCTTTTTTTTTTTTACTACGGAGTTTTTATTTTTTCACATTCGCGACACAAACGTTGAAAGAAACCGTCCATAGCTTTTTTTTTGGGATGGTTGGAGTATAAGAGAGAATAAACGTGAATAATACAACATAATATTTAAATATAATAATCTTGGGATATTTCAATGCGCTTGTCTTTTAGCGATGAATAAATTATGCGTTAATTTTAGATGTACCGTCTATCCGACATATAACTTGTACCAATAAATTGAAACTGTATTTTTTAAATTTTAGGTACATTTACCGTATAAAGCGCAAATTGTTTTTCTAAGAAATCTGAAATGTACAGAGATCGTATCTTTTTGAAGTCTAGAAATAGCTAGTGAGTGGATAATTAAAGCATAGAATAGAACGGAAAATCTAGATGGAACGGAAAATGATTGACGTAAAATCCGGGGTATAACGCGCACTTTTAACACAAAAAATAAGATCTAAATTTACGGGTGCGCGTTATACGCCGCGTATAAAAATGAGTGCCTTAAATATAAAAAAAAGTGGTGAGAACATAAAAAAAATTAGACCTACATATATCCAAATACTGTTTATTTTAAAGAAATGGCGTACCTTATGAACCTCAAGAGGGGTAATTCTAGATGTATACTATCTTTCAAAGCCTTTTAGGATATACCTGGAAAAAATGACTTAAAAACATAAGCGCAGTACCTACGAACATTTTAGGTTTCTTTGTCAAAAAGGGGGTGCGCGTTATACGGCGAATATGCCTTAAAATTAAAAATTGCAGCTTGAAAGTATAGGTGCACGTTATATATATGCTAGATTTCACAGAATATATATTTATTGATCAGAGCAACAGTGATGGCGAAAATATGAAACAAAATTCGATGATATGCTTGAGGACGCAACGAAACTGGGATAAGATGATTTTTCATTTCATCCAATTATAAAAATAAATAAAGAGCGTGTAATTTCTTTTAAATAAGAAATATTTATATACGCGTAGGAATTAAATTTTTTTATGCTCGCCTTTTCTTTATTTTTATCCGACATAATGCGCACCCGTAAATTTTGACCTTATTGTTTGTGTTAAAATTACATGTTACGCTCCAGATTAGACGGTACATTCTATCGTATTCTTTATACTTTCTAGTTTTTAAGAATATAAAACGGTATAATCTCTTAAGTAAAATATAAATTCAGAAAAATATCCATATTTAAAAATTTAATTTTATCGTGAAATATATGGACAATCCAGATGAGAATTACACATATAACCTTCAAACTGCAGTAATAATTAAATAATCATCCTCCATTCTAAATATTACACAATCTGTTAACTATTATTTTCCTTCTTAAAATTAAAAGCCAGTCTTTAATTTATAGTTTCAACATTAGACGAGAATATAGCGGAAAATTATAAATAGGATTGAAATATCTGTTTTCTCAACAGAAATCGTAAAGCACGAGCATGCGCTGCTTAAACACGAAAGGAAAGATAAAAGTTATGAGAAAACTATTATCTCAGTTAATTTATTGCTCTTGGCACCTAATTCAACTTTTTCTCTCAGTCATTTTAAATTTGAAAATGAGCACAGATAAGATGGCAGCAATTGTTTTTAAAAATACGTAACGGTATTAATCTTATGAGTAAAAAATAAAATGCAGAAAAATATACACATTTAAAAATTTTAATTCCAATTATTATATCGTGAAATATGTAGAAAATTCAAATTATTACATAAAATTATTAAACAGACAATAATTACATAATCATCATCAATTCTAATAATTACATAATCAGTTTACTATTTTGTCCTTCTTAAGATCAAAATCCGGTGTTTTAATTTAAAGTTAAATAGACAGAAATTTAGCGGCAAATTAAAAGTAGAATTGAAATATCTGTTTTCTTAACAGAAATCGTTTAGTACGATCATGCGCTGCATAAACAGAAAAGGAAAGATAAACATAGTGAGAAAACTATTATATGAGTTAATTTATTGCAGTTGGCACCTAATTCAACTTTTTCCCAGTCATTTTAAAATTGCAAATGAGCTCAGATAAGATCGCAGCAATTCACTGTAGTTTTTCCGAAATGTGCTCTTAAAAGTGACCTCTCTTAACATATTTGAGTTCATTCCCTATCCATCAGTTCGTTTTACAATCTATTTTATTCTAGATTAATTCCTATTTATTATTCAAGAAGCAACGTGTTCTGAAATAGAAGGCATATGCTCAAATAACATTTGTTTATAAGCATTTTCCTGTTTAGCTTTAGAGTTCAATCGCCTTCAGGTTATTTCAAACTTTTTATTCCATTCGCGCTCTGTTTTTAAGTGGAATCGGTATGCAATTTTAAAGGAATCTGTGAAGAATATAGTAGTATATACATTTGACCCCTGTACATAGGATTCTTTCTAGAGCTCTTGACTTACTATGCTAAATACTCCCCAACACATGTATGTACCAAACAAAATGCCAGAGATTTAGTACTTGAAATCTTTCCTGGTTGACCTCGTATTTTCTGTGTAATGCGAAATAAATTTCGAGATAGAATCACGTAAATTTAATCGACTGTATTACCTTAGTTGGATCCGTATCTGTCTTACTTTTTGAACTTACTGAAAAATTCTTTAGACATGTGTGCAGCTTGGAGTTTTTAGATAGAAATTCGTTATCTGTAACCGTCTAATTTGTTTACATAGAGAATAAATACGTTTCCATAGTGACGATGGCAAGTAATAAATTTTTAACAGCTATAACTGTGTGAAATTATATTCAGGGCTATATTTCATTAATTGCGAGCTTCAAGATCTTTTATTATATATTAATAACAATTCTTAAATGCTACATCATTTTTATATGAATATATTACTATTCCAAAAAGGTATAAAAATTACCCTTTCTATCAAGGGGCATTCAAAAATTTATTGCCAATGTATTCCTAAATCAGTTCGAAAAAATTACAAAATCAAATAATCATGAGCTGCATTATGGCTTGTCAATAAGTTTTTTTGATAGATTTACGTTGATTATTTTATTTTGAATTAAAAAGCTATAAAAATAGCATTTTCGTCTAACATATAAGAAAAAACATTAATCAAAACCCCAGCATCATTTGTATGTTTAATTTTTTTTTAAAATGTGTGAATTGGTTAGATTTCCAGTCTTAACATTAAATTGTGCACTATTTATTTGGATGTATATAAAAAGTCTCATTCAAGTTTTGTTCAGATTACTGTTTATAGATTTTATATACTTAGACATATCACACACGATGGAAAGCAACAATATATTCTTTCATATTGAGAAGCCTTGTTTTGTCGATTAATACAGTTAAAAATTATTTCATTTACTGTACTATAACTATTTTCCGTAATGTGTTATATAGAAAGCTTTTAAAAACAAATTAAATAAAATTTTCTTGAAACATGATCCGAAATCTCATGAATTTGCGCATGAGTTCATTGCTCACGAATTAATGTACTATTATTATCTTTCCCTTCAAAATATGTAATAATGTTTTCAATATACTAACAATATTTTGTTATCTGATTGTACATAGTTTATAATTTGTTACTCGACAATCAACAATATTGTTACAAATTCTAATTAATGTTACTATTGCTATAATATTAATTAAATATTTTTTAACAACATATTGACAGCATTGCTATGTTATTTTACTTCATTTACAAATAAGTTTAAAAAGAAAAGTCAGAGATTGTTTGTTAATATAAAAGAATATAATTTCAATAAGTATAATTCACTGAAGACATTTTATATAAGTATTATCTCCCGCAATACTTCAAAAGCAAAGCCATTATTTGCATTTTATATCTTTGTTTTAGCATGATTTGCAAAAGTTTGTTTACACAACTAAGGTGAGAGGGAAAGCATAATAAGAGAAGTAAATAGAAACACAAATAAAATATCTAGAAAGTTTTATAAAATAGAATAAATAAAAAGCAAACATAAAGCTGTGATTTCACAAATCAATAGCCATAATCCATAAGAAAATATGAAGCATTCTTTTGAGCATATGTACTTTATAACTAATTTTCTCTTTTCTGAAAATATGTAAATGAAAAACATAATGGGGAGGTAATATTTTGTCAATATTATTTATATAATTACATGCAATTACAGTTTGCGTATAAGTATTATTTGCACCTCTGTCTATCCAATATAATATTTGCCCTGTTTCAGAAGAAACAATTGAAATATAAAGTAAGCAAAAGCAGATTTTATACACAATATTTATACAAATATTTTTCATAATATTTTCTCAAAGCACAGTAATTTTCATCAACTACTTCTTCAAAAAAAATAGTTATTGTGGCGCATATTGATCGTTATATTTTAATCATCATTCATGCTTAACTCAATTGAGGGTACGTGTGTGTGAATTAATTTAAAACGAAACTGAATAGAAAATATTGAAACATATTTTGTAAAAGGTATTAGGCTCCTTAAAATTACATATGAACTAAAATTCTATTTTCATAACAATAATGTCGTTAATAATTTTTTTAACCATTAATTTTTAAATTTTAAAGAACATATATCATAGCAACACATATTAAGAAAAGGGTCAATTGCAAATTTTTATTATCGTTATTATTTTACGTTATTATTTATCGTTATTTTTTTTACTTTATGAAATGTTAAGATATAATTCAAAAACATAAAATTATCTACACGATAAATTCATTAAGTGCTTATTATGCATAATAAAATATTTTCTACATCAAATCATCACTTTTACAATTAAAACTTCCGTAACTTTTTTTAAAAATAAATCTTACATTATTTTTTTGTTTTTGCTCGGTAGCTTATTTGTTTCAATTCCTACTATTATTTCACTCTCTCCCTATATTTATTTATACATATATATCTTGTTAAAATTTTCGAGAAATACTTTCTATTCATCCACACATTCAAGTTCAAATAAATTTTTTTAAACTTGTAGTGGATGACACTAGATGTTAATATAGTTTTTTTCAAATATTAATTCATTAATTAAATTAAAAAAGGAATAAATAGTAACAAACAAAACTAATAGTCCAACAGCATTTATAGAAAGGAAACTAGTTCGCTGTGTCCCTGTAGCGTAATGGATAAAGCGTTGGACTTCTAATCCAAAGGTCATGTTAATTAATGAATGTAAATAGTAACAAACAAACAAAAAATAGTCCAACACCATATATAGAATGGAAAACGAAAAATCGCTTTTTATTTTGTCACTTCATGATGTGATTTTGTCATATGTATAAACATACCTATATTTATTGTAACTACTTAATAAAAAGTAACTAAAATAAAAAAAATTTTTGTTGACCTAAGTAGAAATTGACTAAAAAAACTTTTTTTTATATTACTTGTTTATCTAAACAGTTGCTTTGCTTTATCTTTTTTTTAAAAAACTAAAAACACACAGTCAGTAGGGAGTGTGTCAGTCACAGAAGTGGTGAGAAATTCCTGGCTACTGTCAAATTTGTATATATCCAAAGGGAAAAGAGCCATTAATTGTACACATTATCCACGCGATCACACAAGCTTTAAATCACGCTTTCATTGAAAGATCCCTCTAAGCAACGTATTGGGTAGTCCGCCTTTCTAGTTGAACTTGAGGGCATTATAAAGATGTCAGAGGAGCAACGTAATTTAGAACTGCAATGAAGGGGAACTATTGCCCTCTTCCCCCAAAGGATTTTCTTTCTTTCTGAAAATGAGATGTTTTAGAAGTATACCAAACCCGGTCTTACATTTATTCAAACAGTCATTATCGCAATCGAAAAGACAGCTTTTTATCTCCATTTTCACGAGTTACCACACACGAATTTTTCTCTTTAAATTTCCATTATCTTGCCGTGATATGTTTTTTACTGAAAGATTATTAATGCTTGTGTGTATGTAACGTATTCCGAAGGATATAATATGAAAAATATAGTTTCTGCTGTATTTGGTCATCGTTTGTTCAAAAAAATAATTTAATACATAACACAATATATAATCTAATAATATATATATAATTTAAGAAGTAAATATATTTTTTTACTCTAATATCATTCAGTTGTATTTTATGCAAGTCTAATAAATTTTTCCTGTCAAATAGGAAAAATTCTCTCAATTTTAATTTATGCTTCTTCTTAAATTCTATAATACAATTAATTCCTTCATTCAGTAAAGGAGTTAAATTCTGTTCCTACCAAATGTATGTTGAATTTCTTCAACAATCTTAGATTTATAACAGTTTGTACTTTCTTTTAACAGTATTAGATATTACTGTTAAGAAATGAACCCCGTTTTCATTCCTTCCGTGATTTCAATACACTTTTATTATTTCTTTGCCCAAAAACTCCTTTGCTCTTACTATGTATAAAGTTAATCTTACAGAAATTGACCTTACAGTGAGATTTTAAAAAATGTATTAAATGGCGAAGTTGTCAAAGAAAATCTGATGCAGCAAAAAGATACAAAAAGGTAATATAAATTATTTTTTTAAAAATAAATCTTAATTTTCGATTTTAAAGAATAACAATTTTCAGTTCCAAAACATTTTTTCTGTTAGTTTTCATTCTGAAATAAAATAATCCCGTTTATCCAAAGAAATATGAAATTTTAAGGGGCAGAAATGTGTATTAATTTTTCCCAACACAGCTTCAGAAACCACTTATTCTTAAATTATTGTTCAAATCTTGATATATTACTTACTTAAAAATAGTGCAGTAGTTTAAATTCAGAGAAATCATCATTAATTTTAAAATATATTACTAATGGAAATCTCCAGTAAAGATAAAAAACAAGCCGACACGTCTCCACCTAGCACTAAATCCACAATATTTCATAAGAAATGTATTTTCAGTTAAAGGATTTAAAGTGGTATATATATATTTAAAAATATATTAAACATTGCAATAGACTACCTCGATCGAACTACTAGCAATCTTTCACTCAATTCACGATAAGAAAGAAAATAATCCAACTAAGAATATAAAATTGTCTCCACTCCTACTGAAATAAAGATTGAATTTAAAATACTTTAAGTGATGGAAAAAATCACCACCCGACTGCCAGTATGATCGAAGTCCGTAGACTTCTGACACTGTACTCACAATACTATAAAGCATTGCTACTTGTAGTAGTATAAAGTCCCATGAGGTTGTGTCCTTTAAACGCGATCTAAGAAATTGGACGGGCCTGGCATTTATGGCCGTTTTATGGCGTGTCAGGAACGGTTTATGGTAGTGTAATGTTCCTATTCCCTTCTTGCTACCCCCCTCTCTTCTGGTATACCTCCAGTCTTGCTACTAGGGTTAAGTTGGTGGACATATAAAAGCTTTATATAATGGCCAAAAGCTGGAAACGATAATATGAGTTTAATGCGTCAACTCATACATTTTGGGCAAAAGAAACGAGTTTTCTACTTGGGAGTAACGTTCCTCATTTGAAAGTCAGCAGATCAGTTAGGCATAGCGTATTCTGTCAGAGAAAGAGAGAGATAAAAAAGTGAATGAAAAACAACGCTTTATTTTCGCTTATGATTTATGATTTTTATAGTAGGTCGCACAGCTTTGATCTTTATTTTCTTTCCTCTCGGGTAAAAAAGGAGAGGAATGTTTGTTTATTTATTTTTTTGAAATATTTTTTTCTTCTTTGTTTGAATATTTTGAACTTCCTTCCCATTTCTAATGTGCTTGGCTTTTTGAAGTGATTTTTTACGATGGCTTCTAAGGAAAATATCGATATCTCGGGTTTTACCGTTCAAATGAGAAATGTCAAAAAAAGGGACTCATTTACAAAACACGTACAATTAAGCTTATTAAATAATGTGTGTCCTGATGATATACATTATTATTAATTAAATACACATATATATATATCGTTATTCATCTGTTATATGTTTCTGTTCCACTTTTTTTCCGGATTAATGTTAAGTAACAATTCAAAAAAGAAAGCAATCCATACATGTGTACATAACAAACGTACATACATAAGTTAAACTCATCGATGCGTAAGAGCATACATATAACGATGACTTACATCTGAGATAGAATTTCAAATATTTTGTAACAAAGAACTTGGTATTCTATAGCACGGAACGTCATTCTAAATACATAATAACTTTTCAGAAGTTTATAATTACAAAAAATATACCCATATTTATCCTTTCTATTCCAATTAATATTATTTTCATTCAAATTAAGAGAAATAAAAATTTATAATGACATTACATGCCTTTCCCATTCTTAATGAAAACACATTTTTGTTTAATTACCGTAATTATTACTGTGAAGACAAATTTACAAGCTTTTAACTTGTTCAGGGTTTACATAACATGTTTAAAATGCATTTATGTTGTGTTTTTCCCAAATAAATTTAATATTTACTATTTAGAAATGCATTCTCTTAATAAAAAAAATTAAGTATTATTGAAATTTTTACGTGTACAGTTTATTTTCATAGTTATCTATATATAATCCATTTTCTTATAAATGTTTTCCGTTTATTTAGATTTCATTATGATTTAGTTTAAATATAATTATTTGTAAATTTTGAAATAGATCTCACGAGTCATCATTTTAAAAGCACGTTCTCTTATGAAAAACACTAGCACATTAAGATAATTTTCGTGTACTTATATTGAAATAAAATGTTTTTTAAAATATTAAAACAAAACCCAAAATTCTGCTTATGTTAGTGATTTAAGATGAATTTTTGTACCCAATTTTTCACTCTAATTCACAACTCTTCCTAACACTTTGTAGAAAAATACCTTGAACACAATTCTTTCAGAAGGTACTTTTTTTTTGCAAATCACAATGAGATTTTTAATTAATATGAAATTATTTTCAATTGATAAGCAGGGAGATGAAAAAGTCTTTCACATAGAAAACATTCTCAGAGATTAGATGCTACAATTCATTAAAGTATCAAATCCCATTTTATATAGTGACTCTTGAATACTAAATTGTCAAGCAAGAAATATTTTTAAAAATAAAATTCAGATACGCAATCATAATTTTCTGAGAAATTTCTAATATTCCTTTAATAAACTTTTTTTAAAAATCCTACGCCAGATTTAGGCATGACCGCTATCAGTCCCTAAATTTACATTTATAAATGAATGTTACACAGGAAAATAGCAGCAATAACAATAAGAGCATTATCTATATTTTGAAATGAAATATCTATATGAATATGCATGTGTGTGTAATTTAACTGATATATATATATATAATTGAGGATATATCACCTCAAGTGATTTATAGAAAACTATGAGATTTAGCATATCAAAAACTAAAACTGTTTTAAGAAACAAAATTTTCTTGACCAAATGTTTTATTTGTGAAATAGTAGCATGTTACAATCTTTTTAGTAAATAAAAACCAGATTTTATTTATTCTTCAATTAAGCTTGCCTAATTCTTTCTTCCCTTGAAGTTTTTAAAGAAAATTTTCTAGTTTCAAGACATCAATAATCGTAAGAATATTTTCCATATATAGTAGACTAGGAATTAAGTAACTGTACAATACGAAAACTTGAAATATAATAGTGAATGAATGAGAGAGTGAAATAATGCCAAAATATTAATTACTATATGGTAATTAATAGGGAACAAATTCCTATCATTTAAAAATAAGAAAATGATCTATTTTTTAATTGCCTTGTAGTTAAGAAAGAAGTTTCATTTTTTTAAAGTTCTAATTGCAGCCATTGTGACATTTTATGTATAAAAAATATAAAAATTTAGATCTTTAGACAGAAATGTTGGTTTAAAAAAGTATATTGGTTGTCATCAATAAATTGCACGCACAGTGTATTTTAATTTAGCGACAATTTTAAAATAATTTTCCTTATTCCACCTGACATTACAGCGCATTTTTGTATTATCTAGGTCCAAAAGTATGATAATAGTCATAAGTTGCTTGTTTTTAAGGCCATTGCTAAAATATCTATAATTATATTTACTTATTTATTATATATATTATTTGAATTTGCAAAATAATACTTTTTCTTTTTTGAAAATTCAATATTTTCCTTTTAACAGGGCGCATATTCTTACTTTGTTGCATAATATTTATAATTTGTCTAATACATTAATTTATCAAAAAATTTATTTTTAATCACATGTAAGTGAGGATTACACTACTTTACTTTTAATTGTATTGTTCCGAACATTCTGTCTTAAATATTCGAGCAATATTCACTTACATGTTTGCTGAACGAGATTTTTGCATTTTTTAAAAGACAATAACAAATTTCTTTTGACACCAGTAAAATTGTTATTTAAAAGCTATTGTTGAAAACGTTTTCAAATAATTAAATTTAACATTAGTTTTTACATTGTATTTACAAAATGCATGCTTTAAATGGCTTTAGTTTGCATTGTGAAAAAAATATTTCTTCAATTAATTTTTCAATAGCAGTGAATTGCATTTAGTATCATTTGCTCTGGAAGGTTAAAAAAAAGGGGGGGGGGACAGGGAAAGGTAATAAACTTTAAAAAATTATTTCAAGACAAGATTTTCGACTTTTAGCGCAAATGAATATAAAAGTGTATTAGTATGAACAATAAATATATGTAATGAAGAAATAAATATATATATACACTTTTATAATATATTGCGGCTACGAAGCAGAATGCCTTGGTTGGGAATATTTAAAGGAAATATAAATATTTTTACTAAATATTACAAGATTTACTACACTATAACAAGCGTAATTTATCTTTCACAAGATATTGTGTACAATTGCCTTTTATTCAATATATTTCTTTGAAATTATTGAAAAGAAACATAATGCCAAGTATTTTGTAATTATTACTCTGTTTTGCTTACTTGTGGAGTTAATTGGCCATTTTTTTTATAAAACAATTATTCTCGTTGAGACAAACATGTATGCTGTAGTTTTTTTCATTTATTTAGATAAACTTTTCATTCTTAGAATAAATTTTTAAAAAAATACACCAAAATTTACTTAGAAATTGCAATACAATAGAAATGGAGATATATTTTGCTCATATATCACAAAAACTTTACACATTATTTGTCACCATGCTCTATTTATTCTTGTATATAGATTTTTGCTCAAAATATTATATATTTCTTAAAAATGTTTTACTGTAGCAATTTTTCACACTTTTTACATTTAAAAATATAAACATACACTATCTAACTGATTTTTACATGGTAGTCTTGCTAAATAAGCTCCTTGTATTAATAAATATAAGTTATTAATAAAACAAGTAATATATAAAAAAAATTTTAAGTCAGTAGGGTAATTGTAGGGTCTATACATGAGAATGTTTTTTGTTCCTCAGAGTATTTTTATCAATTTACAATAAACAAAGAATATTAAAAAAAAATTAAGTTAATTCCTACTTAGGTCAACAAAGAAATTTTTATTTTAGTTACTTTTATTAAATAGTTACAATTAATATAAATATGTATATACATATGACAGAATCACAATATTTAGTGATAAAATAGAAAGCGATTTTCCTTACAATTTTCCATTCTATATATGGTGTTAAACTATTTTTGTTTGTTTGTTTCTTCTATTCATTAACTAAATTTAATTATTCTAATAAAATGGTACAGTAAAAAAGAAATATTCTGAGAAATAAGGCCACCCCATGTGGGATTCGAACCCACGATCTTTGGATTAGAGGTTCAACGTGTTATCCATTGAGATATGGAGACACAACGAATTAATTTTCTTTCTATATATGTGTTGGACTATTATTTTTGTGTTTGTTGCTATTTATTCATTTTTTAAGTTAATTAATGAATTAATATTTGGAAAAACTATATTAACATCAAGTGTCATTCATTACAAGTTTAAAAAATTGTATTTTAACTTCAATGGATGAATAGAAAGTATCTCATTAACGATTGAAAATTTGAACAAGATATAAGAGAGTGAACTAATAGTGGGAATTGAAAAACAACGAACACATGTAAGTAGTATAATATTTTATATCATTAATTTCATTGGATTTTAATAGGATTATGTTTTAATTCGATATAATTATTATCGATTCGCATTTTCTTTTTTTAAACTAAAAGAATTGAAAATTATAAAGTATTTGTCATTCTCTTAAGCAAAATAACTATTTTGAATAACCTTTGATAAGCTAAAATGTTCAGTTCTATATATCTCGATATTGTTGAGTATTTTTTAAAATAGTGTTATAGTCTAATTGGAGAAAATTTTGACTGTACGCTTAACCAGACAATTGGATATAAATATTTTATTCCTATTACAATAATGGTTGATTGTGAATCAAAGTAGATAATAATAACAGAAAAATATTTTGATATTTTATGTACGTTTCATGACCACGAACTTTCAAGTCATATGCTTCTCAGATGACATGTTTAAAATAATCGAAAATTCTGATAAATGTAACTAGTAGATAATTTTCATTTTATAAAAAAAAATATATTCAAAACTCATTTGTTTAAAAAGATTATAAATTTAAATGAGAAATGTTCATTAATTTAAACAGAAATAATAATTAAAAAAAAAGTCATGCAGTTTTAGCATGACAGAGAACAATATTTTTGGTTTTATCAATCTTTTAGAATTTCAACTAATTTTTAACAAATATTATATAATTTATTCATACAATACAATATTAAATCAGAAATAGAGCAAATGTCAAATTAGAATATACAACAAGAAAGACATAGATTTAACATTAAATAATTCATCATTAGATGCACTGCAAATTATGGATGTTTGTTATTGAATTTATTGTTTTATTTAAACTACCCTTGTATTGAATTACAAATCTTGAATTATTTTTTAATTACTTAAAAATATCAAATGGATGATTTTCTTAAATGTAGGGGAAGATACCTAAAATGTGTGTGTGTTGGAAGTTCATAAGCATTGTGTACACAAACAACTGCTGTGTTTACATCTTCTATTATAAAGAACATAAAAAGTTGAATAAGATAAATTGAGAAACAAATTTTTTCAATATCGTGTATAACATTGAAAGCAAAATAAGAAAGATTTTGGATAAACATGTCATCAGTTTGCTTTAAAATGAGACCCCGAAATAGAATTTATTTTATTACAGATTATTGAACTGAATTTTTAGCATAGAGTAACTGATATTAATTATAAGCTCTGTTTTGCAAATTTTTTAAATATAAAACATAAAAGATTATTGCGTTGTTTTAATACTTTTTATTATCTCACGGGAAAAATTGACAGAGATATGAAGGTGAGATAAATAAAAAAAATTAACTAAATTAGGAACGATAGAAAATCAAAGAAAATATTTCCAAGCATTTTATCTCGGCATTACTTCACTTTCAGATATATAAATTCGTTCAGCCAAAGGTGATATGTCTTCAGTCTATTTATATAAATAATCATAAGATATATGAAGTTTTAAAAAAGTCTATGGTAAAAAAAAAAAGATTTAACCTTTTGCACTACGCTACCGTTACACACTCTTCCGACAAAACCTTCACTCAGATACTACGTTTGTCAAATTAACTGCCCATTAACTTCAATTGCAGCCCTTCTAACAACAGCTAATAATAACGTCTGCGTGTAAGTACTTAACAGTTTATGATACTTAGCAGCGCGTTTTTCAAGTACAGCCTCCTTCTTTTAGAGTCTCAGCGTATTGTAGAAACTTAGGTTGTTTGGTATTCAACGGTGGAACGGAGTTCTCAAAATTTTAGCAGGTATGAATATTTTTTTTCGTTGGAAATTGTAAAAAAAAAAAAAATTCTTTTTTAAGTGTTTGATGTAGTAAAACAGTGTTTTGAATAGTTATCGAATTAGTTGAAGGAATTTACTACATCTTGGACTTGCTTCTATGTGCAAATGTTAATACAGTGTGCAGTTGATTTTTGAATACGATATTCTTAGCTCTTTAGTGAGGATATTTTTTTTTTTTTATCCTACGGCAGCTCTGCCAATAGTCGATGAGCAGCCCAATAAAATGATGACGAAGCATAAAGAGAATTAAAATTTGTCTCCGTAGAGAGTGAGACATTGTAATAAAGCTGAAAATTTTTATTTTGCAGTATGGGAAACTATTTGCGAGTTGACAAATGAAATGTTCTTAGTTATCCATTCAAAGATTCTTATCGAATTTTATTAATCGGATATTAATTTTAAAGAGATAGTGTGATTAATAACTTATTTAAACTTATGAGTGCCCGACACGACAAAGCAGATTACTCGTTTTAAGTTTTCAAGTGTTTTTCATTTTGAATTGTCCGTTTATCTTAAGATTAAATAAACAAATAGGGGAAAGGGAACGTTTTTGAAATTCTTAAGAATATTCTCAATTTCAAATTTTTTCACTCGTTTCGACCGTACAAAAATCCCCTGATCACTAGCAGATGGGGGAAAAAACATTTAGCTGTTTTCAGAAATCTGATAAGTTTGCTGAAATAAAATATCAGCGTTTTGCTTTGAATTAAAAAAAGGCAGAAACGAAATCCTTTTTTAATTCGATAACTTATATGAGAACGGGGGTGTGGATAAAAGTATCAAAAGCTAAGCGGAAAATAAGAAAGAAAAAAAGGCCGGAACGGTTGATTTCCATTTAGTAGTGTAATAACAGTTGTGGATCGCCATAAAGAAAGACAGTACAAAAGAGTCTAAATTTAGATAGTCATTCTACATGTTTATGGGCCTAGAGAGTAAAGCACTATCATAAAGAAGTTGCAATAGTTTACCTTTTGAAAAGGGACTCACGGCCGAGCAACCGATGTGTGGTCACAGGAGAGTTTGAGGACGTTCTATGGCTGTTGGAACGATATCCTTTAAACCAATCTCCGCTACAGGAACGCTCGTATCTTCTACGGAGGCGGCGCAAACCGGGAGGGCGGTACGAGCAGCCCCTTGTTGGGCGACGTCTCAAACACAAAACGAATTTTTTTTGTTACTTCTCCCCTTCTCTCCATGAGCTTGGGCAACTGCACGTATTGTATAACGCTCTCTCCTAGTCTTTTTTTTTTTTTTTTTATTATTATTTTTTCGTCGCTCAATTTTGAGTTTAATTTTTATAATGTCTTTCTTCTTTACCGAGGGAATATTTCTTTGGGTTTGTCAGAGAATAATACGCAGCGACAAGCGACGGGGCGCTAGGAAAAATATAATATGGATTTCAGTGCTATCTCTATTGCGTTAATGTGGTGGTTTTCAAACTTTGAAAGAGAGATATAGAGGGACCTATGTGTGAAAAATGGTTGTGATGAAATTTTAGTTAAGGCTTGTGACGTGTTGGGTTTTAACTAGTGTTTGTAAAAAAAAGTTTTCATTATTGTTTCCCACCCACGCATGATTTCGGCTAAAAACTGATCCAAGTAAGATTTTTTTTTAACATTCGAATTTTTTTCTCTGTTAACTTTAGAGCAGGAAAAAAAAGTGATTTAGTTTAATTAAACAAAATCTTTGTCTTTTTAAAATTAACTAAGTTTGAAACACGCATAATTTTAGATTTAAAATAGAAAATTTTGAGAAAAGTTCTAATTATAAATGTGATTGAGACAGATAGTCTTTCAGGTTAGCTTAGTGAATAATTTTTTTTATTTGCCTGAAAGTTTTTTTCCCCTCCTATTTTCCTATTTAGCAAAATCTAAATTGCAAAATAATCGGAGTCATTTTAACTCATTGGAATGAATTTATGTCAATTTGAGCAAATTTTGCAGTTTATTTATTTGAACTAATGAAAATGCATGCTCAAATTGCAATATTTTCAATAAATGTAATAAAAATTTTCTAAAATAGAAAGTGAAATTATTCACGTGTTATGTATAATTGATGGTAATGCAACTTATTTGAAATAAGTTAGATGCAGTTGCTACATTTTTTGGATAACGAAGAATAAATATTTAAGAAATATGTGCTAAATGTTTCAGCTCCTCTACGATATAAATAACGTATGAACAATTTAGTTCAGTATAATAACTAATTTATCATTGGTGCATCTAAAATAAAGTGTTATCTTATAATTTAAGAAATTTACAGGGAGAATATGTCTTTCCTATTTTTAGACAGTGTATAATTAATTATATTCAATACACGTGTTTGATGAAATTTACGCCTAACTTTACAACAAAGTTCATACGTTTAAAGAGAGAATTGTAATAACTGGACAATATAGAAAACTATGTTTTACTTATTTTTTACTGAGAAAAACACTTCATAGATTTAAATATTTAGATAATTTTTACCGAAGTGAAAAAAGTTTGAGATAACTCTCCCTCCCCCCGAAAAAAAACTCTTTGCATTTTAATTAAGTCAATGGTTTCTTAGACTATATTATTGTATCAAAAACATAGGACGAATGCAAAAATTTGACCGGTGTCACTTACCCTTATTTGCTTATTATAAAAGTATAAATTGCGATTTTTAAGAAAAATAAAGTATTCCTATCGAATGTAGTATGTTTCTTCGTATTTGTATGTCAGCAAAAAAAAAAAACCCACTACAAAAGAAAGAAACAAGCCCCCTTCCTTTCGATAAAAAAACAGAATTGTTTTTGCTATACAAATATTATTGTTTCCATCATCATAAATTTTTGTTAACGATTGCTGCTTTCAAGACTGAAATTTTCGATTGAATAATTTCTCTGTGATTGGCGATATTCATAAATATATTAGAGAAAAGATCATTATCATCACTCAAAGCCGCTTACTTCTAAAATTTGTCAATCATACACACTAGTTACAGTACATGCTAGTAATCATTCCCCCCCCCTCTTATTCTCTTTGCATTATATTTGTAGGGGGAGGGGGGTTAGGATTTTTCTAAATTAACTGCATTGTTTTAAAGATAACTTTTTCTTTCATACAATAAAGGCTAGAATTGGTGTCTTAAAGCGTTGCTTAACCCTACAACCTTACTCCCAAGCCCTCCAGGTTATTACCGTGGCTATTTTACTTAGTCTTAATTTGTTTTCTTGCTGTTAGTTATACAGCAATTTAGTATGATACTAAGAATTAGGGGTGCACACAAGGGGGGTTTCCCTTGGGGTCCAGACCCCCTCCCCAAAACCCTTGAGTTTCGATTGATAATTTTATATAAATTTAATTTTGTTTAGTTAACAATTTATTTTATTAATTAATGCTAATTATTAATTCAATAATTTATTTTTTACTGTTTTTTGTTAACAAAATCAGAAGAATCAATTGATGTTGTCTTAAGGTATGATACGAGTTTTGGGGACTTTCGACCATGGACCCCTTTGAAAAAATTTTGTGTGGCCTACTGCTAAGACATATGTATATATAAGAATCCTATTATTAATTATACTTCTTCGATCCTGATATATGAATCATCTTAAAGCTCAAACATTACACGGTTTTAGAGCCTGGGTTCTCAATCTGTAATACATCACTAATATAGTCCTTTATATATTTACATGAATTCAGATAGCTGAATATGATGAAGAGGGAAAGATATTTCTCTAGCTGATTTGCATCATAAATTTTTAATAAGGAGCGAAAAGGCTGTCTTTGTTGATTGAAGGGACTATTTGAGACAGAAAGCAAAGTAGTGTTGGTGTAAGAATTATACAGTATGAAAATACTTTAGCATTTACTGAGTTGTAATGCTTTCTCTATTACTACACACGTAGCCATAAAAGAAGACAGAAACGTATAGGGTGAGATCATACACAGTAACAAACTCATATGATTATGTCAGGCACCAAAACAATACAAAGAGAATAAAATTGATTATACCTAAATGATAGGTAAATATGCTGAAATATTTGCAGTCACAAAAAAAAATTAAACTTATGATGTCCACCTGCATGCTTTTTAAGCAAAATCGAATCGTATAGATATGAAAGAAAAACAAGAGCATTGTGGATTATACAAATACTTTTATGAGTTTTATACGAATTATTTGAGTTCTCCAAGATTAAATTGTGAAACAAATCCCTTTGATTGATATTGGGATACTTAAAATGTCCTACGAAATAAGCGATAAGGAGAATTAAAACAGGAAAAGAAGGTTGCTGCTAGGACAATATTACCTGAAGAATGAATCAAAGATATCAACATCAAGATATCGTCATTTGAATTGAGTGACTCAATCAAAAAAATAAGATACATTAACTACTGCTATATAATGAAGGTTAATGCATATGTGAAGAAAATGATGGATCAAAGATGTATGCATTTGAAGTAGAAAACAATTTAGAAACTTCTTAAAGATCCAGATATTGTTAAATTCCTTGCAATTGGGTCAAAATGAGCAGGGCACCTGATAAGACTGGATGACAATCGAGTCACAAAAAAGATCTTTGTTTCCAGACCATATGGTACTCAAAAAAGAGAAAGACCAAGAGTATCAAGTGAAATAGACTGATAAAAAAAAGATTTGAAAAAGTCAGAAACAGGAACAGTCAGGCCAAGAACAGGATAGCCTGAAATGGAGTAAATAGATGATGGACTGATAACGAGTGGATGACAATCGAGTCACAAAAAAGATCTTTGTAGCCAGACCATATGATATTCAAAAAAAGAGAAAGACTAAGACTATCAAGTGAGTAGATTGCCAAAAAAAGGTCTGAAAATGTCAGAAACAGGAACAGTCAGGCCAAGAACAGGATAACCTGGAATGGAATTCTTAGGAAGGCCATTGAGGAATGAAAGAAAGATGTATGCAGTAACCAAGTTTCAAATAGGTAACAATGAAACCTTTATGGATAACTTTCATCTTTTTAGGATAATTTTTATACTAGTGATTTAATTTTTGTTAGGAATATTTTGTATTCTTTATAAAGCTTTTCGAAATATTTTGCTGAATACAGCAATCTCAGTTAGGAATAGCGTCTCGAAGCCGTATTGTAACAATAGTTCATGCTATAAGTCTGCTTCTCTATGAGACTTGTATCCCGGCAATACCGACGTATTAATTTGTTTACTTAACAGTTAATGAACCGAATATGGGGGATGTATTGTAGTACAGGGTTACGCAACCTCTTTCTCCTCCGGGGCAACTATTCACGCGGGCCACAACATAAGGATTAATGGGGGGGGGGAGGCTCTATAAGACAAAAAATATTTAAAATGTGGAAAATTGATGAAAACTCACAAAAAATTCTTTTATTTTGTATTTTTTATTGAGTTATAGGGTAGTTTCGGTTTCCTTTTTATCTATGATCTCAAGCCTTTTATTTAAATTCTGTTATACAAACAAAGCTACCATGTGCTTTGATAATTTGATCTTTCTTTTGATACAGCCCCATTTATTTTTATTTCAAACATTAATTTATCAAGTGTAAGATGGTAGCAAAGTGTTTTTACTCAATTCCAGACTGATACCAATATTATTTGTTTAAAATGAGTTCAGACTTGCTTGTTCATTTTTGTTTCAAACTTATTGAAATAACTTCTTTGATTTTACCAAAACAAGTAATTCTCTTCAGAACGAAAGACCGTTTTAGAGTTTAATACGGATCTTTTTACAGCAAAATATAAAAAAAACTAAAAGTCATCATACTAAAAGGTATCTGAAAAAATAATTGAGTTTCCTTGTGCCAAGGGCCTTGACCGGGCCACTCAGAAAAGCCCAGTGGGCCACATGTGGCTCGTAGGTTGAGTATCGCTGTGATAGTTAGTCTTATAACGAAATATAAATAAATAACCTTAATACACTCACTGAACAACTAATCTTACATCTATTGTATTTAAAACTCAATATCAACAGTTCATGAAGATATATGAGGTCAAGATTGAGCGATTCATTCTTAATCTGCTCAATGGATAATTCATTCCACTAATTAAATATGGAATATAGTTTTCCTAGTTAATATGCAAGCGAGAGAAGTGTGGGAGCGAACTTCCTTTTCTAGATACAGGCAGTTTTGAGGAGATTGTTTTTAAATGAATTCATCCATTGGAGGAATATCATCAATCACCATTGTTGCTATTACGAAAGTACTAGGACGATTGTGTACTAATGACATACATCTAGCTTTTTGTAGTAACTCTCAAGTCCTTAACTTAATATTTCAATTACAATACAACTAACTGTTCATATTTCGATTAACAAGAAGGACTATCTTTAAATTCCAGAATCACAACGAACGAAACGAATGAAGTCAGATTTCATACAACAGTTGTGTGTGTGTGTTAGCTTACTTTCCCATTGCATAAGTCAAACTCGACCCTTTTTCTCTCTCTTTTAAAATTAACAATAAAGCTTCATTAGTTTTACTGATCCAATGGAAATTCAAAAATGTTCTAGAAATCCTGAAGAGCAACCCGATACAGAATCTTTTGTCAAATATTTTCAAAGTAATACTTAAAGTAGTAGCTATGATTTCATCTATGTGAAGTTTTATAGTTTGATAAATTGTGGTGTAGTATAACCAGGTATTTGAACAATTCATATAACATTACAGATATGCATATGTAGTTTTAAACATACTTTTCTAGAGTATAAGACAAAAATGCACAATCATATAACTACATTGTATAAATACATCAATGTGTAAATGTGTCAATGTTCAGTACAATGAATATTCTCATGCATGCTGTGTAATTTGAATGTACATGACATAATATTGTGTTGCAAATACACATGCAGTGTAATAAAAACATGCAAATATTTGGATCTCTATTCAGTATTTATTGAGGCAAAATAATTATATGGTACAAAAGTAGTTGTGTACAGTTGGATCACACATTATATGAATATAAAATTAATACCTACAAATTAATAAGTAATTAACCACACACATGTTACTATTTCATTTATATGTTGTATTTCTGGTACCGCATGTTCCTGGAATAAAAAAAAACTGTATTAGTATTTGCACACATCTTGCATATCAATTTAATTTTCAAGAACAGAATAACATTAATAAGTACAAATTTCAGTATTTAAGAGGGCTGTATATATTCAATGAATACATATACCATGATAATTACAATCACACAATTATTATAACAGTATGAAAGACAAAATTCCTTAATAAGTAATTCTAATGTATTGTATTTAATGAATAAAAATAAGGCATATATCTAAATAAAAATTAGAATCAGATAACCTTTCTGAAAGAAAAAAAAAGTATGTCAGATAAATGCTTTTTAGGGGGGGGGGGATTCTTAGTAGTATCTTCTTAACTACATAAGTGTTACTGAAAATTATTTAGAATGTTAAATTTATTAGACATGTATAAACTAAATTGAATTTTCTTAAAAGATAAAAAATATATAAAACTAGTTTTTTTAAATAAAATTTTAGATAAAAGATCAACAATTATCCTTCATCTAAGAAAGAATAACAGTACTAATTCTTTCAATATATTGAATTAAAAACGTACAATATCTAATGATAAAGGAATTTTGTATAAGTTACTTAAGAACAGATTTTATTCATCTTGTCAGTAATGAGAATAAGTTATGCAATCAAAACAGATACGATTTGATATTTTTAAAGCAATACTACCGGAAAAGATGAAAAGCCTATATTTTCACCATAAATAAATAAAAAAAAAAAGCAAATATATAGCTTTTCTCGATGTATTTTGTCTCTTTCGCCCTATCTTGTTCCTCATAAACTTTAAATAATGAATATAATTTCTTTCAATAAATCTAATACATAATTCGATTTTCAATCAGTCTCAGTAACTTGAATTCTTTCTTCATGTAGTGTGCGTATTGGAAGAAGTAGAATGAACATTTATTTTCTGATATTCTCCATTTAATTTTACAAAAAGCCTAAATGAATTTTTTCCCCCATGGTGTCCTTGGATTTAGTCGAAAGGAAAAATTGTTGAAGATTTTTGAAGCTTGTTGAAGATTTTTTCTAAAGAGCAATATCGCACATTACATTTGTAGCTATTATGCACATACACATTCAAATGAGACAATTTAAACATCGGGATAACTTTTAAATTTGCATACTATCTGGTTGCAACAGCATATTTGCATACTACCTGGTTGCAACAGCATTGAGTTTGCCATTTTTGGTCCAAATAGCTTAACTATTCTATATATATATTTCAATGTGACTGATGTCTTTGCTTTGCATATTCAGTAGAGTATCTTACGAAATTACTAATTAAATAAGATAGCTACTTCAGCTTTAGTAATTCTTGAGTTTCTGTGAAACCTGGAGCAAAATAAAGATAGATATCATTAGCAGAATGTATAGTGAATGATTTATTCAGTGGCGTAACGTACACCTTCTCATTGCGTTGGTGGGACAGGAATTTTAGGGGGCCCAAAACCTGACTTAACAGGGAGGCCATAATATTCTCCATTACGCCACTGGATTTATTAATTTCTTTGAGTGATTGTTAAGAATATTCTTTTAATAGAAAATGCATCTAAATCTTTTGATGATATGTATGGGGTTTAGACCAATTCTGTTGCCTAGGATAGCTATGATAGATATATTGCTAATTAACATCAAGAAGTTTCATATTTTGAGACTAAATATTAATAAGATATGAGTATCAAAATTTTGTATTTGATTTTATCATTAAGCCTGACGAGATATCAGTCACTTGTAAATTCAGTTACCGGATCAATCTTAAGCAAGAAAGATTTAGAGTAAAAAAGGGGGAGGAGGAAGAGGAGTAATGGGGCTGCTTTGATCAGCAACAGTGGTTGTCCCATTAATGTTGAACATAAGTTAAAAAAAAATAGGGTTTCTTTGATGGAAACCTTATAATAGTGAAACTATTTTGGTTGTGGAACTATTTGAAACTATTTAAAATGGTTAAATTATCTTTAATATTTAAAATATTTCAGTCAACAATACATTAGAAAATTATGAACAATCTTGTATGCATGCATACAAGATTGCATGCATGCATTATGTATGCATGCATAATGCATTATGTATGATGCATGCATTATGTATACATACGTAATTATTTCAAACTTAAAGCTATATATGATTTCAAATTTCCTGCTTATATGATGATTTTATATCCATTACACATGCGTATGGTTCTCATGAAATAGGTCGTACTTGATAAGAAATGAAAATGTGTGTATTTTTCTCCTATAAGCGATCGCGATTCTGATATAGTATACATTCTTCAAATTAAAGCTTTGGAGATTAAACAGTAAGAACCGTTTTCTCAGTAATGACACTTTTAAACCTTTTTTTTCTTTCTTCAAAAATACGTCTGCTTACTTAAATGTGATCTTAAAATATCAAGCAAAGATTTAATACGATACAAACCTAGCGATTCCGGTGGCTATAACTTTAGATGAGTTTTTATTTGCACAGTCATTCCAAATATATTATTGACTTAATAATAAGTTATTTTTAGTTGATGTCATTTCTTACTATCAGTTATTTAAACTCTTAATCTCCTTAAATTATTTCCATTTGAAGTGATAGTTGCTTTACCAAATTTGTAAAAGACGATTCAATAGTGGGATCATTTTAATTTCTGAATTTCTTCTATAAAATCTTTTCAATATCAAATGATTCAAAGTGTTCTATTTTGCTTTCTAAAGGAATTAGTAAAAAATTCAATGCATGTGAAATTCTAACATAATATACAAAACAGTAGAAAGGATTTTTTTTAGCTGAGAAAATTACTTATGCTTTACCTGTTTCTAGGGACCTAACCTCCTACAGTACATATGACTATGGCAAGTCATAAATACAGCGATCAATAAAATAGTACTATACAAAAAAAACTACTTCCGTTAGTTATTTTTGAAGTTTGACTATAATACTTCACAGCAGAGTAAAAATAATCTACGATGAAAAAAATTAATAGAAATCCTTCATTCCTATTCAAACATGGCAAAAAGTAAGGCAGAAAATGCGGAAATACTTAACCACATATTAACAGCCTATTAAGAAAGCGATACTCACAGTTGGCAAATACCAAATATCTTATTTTCAAGTAACTGATTGTTAGTTAGAAATTTGAAACAAATAAATGTGCACGACTCACTATCTCAAAAACCTAGGCACAAACTGGCTCGACCGATGGCCGCCTTTCAACCAAATGAGTTGAATGACTGTTTACTGTTTATGGTATTAGGCCTAGATATGAACAATGGTCATCACATAATAATACAGTCTTACCGCTTTTGCCAGCTGACATGCAGTTTGGAGAATATGTCCCAGTTTTTTGGAGAATATGTACGGGAATAATATTTGACCATCTAAATTCTTCAAATCATGACCTTATTAAGACAGAGTCGAGAGCAAAGCCAGGCCCTCACCGAGGGTGAGGTCCTGGGCCCATACCTTAAGATGTCCCTGCACTTTGAGTATAAAACAAATTTTTCTCCTCCACCATAAAATATTCAAGAATTTATTCTGCATTGGCATTCGTAACCCATTGAGAGGAAATTGCCAAAGTAACTGCAAAATCAAATTATATTTCTGCAAATGATTAACTTCCATTTTATTCTAATAAATATTTTCCAAATTCTGTTTCCAATAAAACTATCTCACAATATTTAAAGAAATTAAGTGGAACATAATGAAATACAGACATTTTGAGCCATTCATAAATTCAATACCAAAACACTGGGGCTTATGACACTGTCCAATAACCCCATTTGAAAACTATAAACATTAAAGCTACCTGAAAAAAATCTGTTATTCAGAAAATATCAAGATCTGTAACTACATTTTTTTTTTTTGCTGAAATGAGCATTCCTAGTGCTCTGTAGTCAAAAAATTAGTTTAAATATAATATTTATATAAAAAAAGCACACAAATCTACCAAAGATTAAAATAGCTTAAATGACAGTTACGAAAGGAAGTGAGGGAATAAAGAATAAGCTTTTTTTCCAGAGGTTGCATCTGACAAGAAGGAAAAGCGAATTTTCTTTAGAATATGAAAAAACTATCATAACTAACTTTAAAGGGAAGATTTTGTATAGAAAAAATAACAATATAACCCATGATGTACGTAATAAGTTATGATTTTATTTTTTTAAAAAAAAAGTTCTATCTAAAAGCAACCTTTAATTAAACCAATTGTTTATCAGTATCAGCGATATAATCAACCCCCAACATAATGTTAATATTACACAAAAATAATGCTTGAGAAAGTCAAATTGTATTCTCTATTTGGGAACAGAGGAAAAGTCACGGTTAGTTAATTATATGGATGCACATAAAGAAAGATATAAAATGTAATTAAAATCGGAAAATCTCTCTCTCTTCCCTCTGAATATTCTTTTAATTTTAAATGAAATTCAAATCTCATAGAAAGGTAAAAACTGAAACAACTAGAATTTTTGACACCAGGGGCGTAGCTACCACCGTATAAATGATACGGGGGCCAAAACTACAGATGCCACACCATATATGAGGAAAAATCAGTGGCTTAACGGAGATTATTAGCCCCCTCACTTGCAGAGTCATAATTTGCTTTTAATATTTTATAAATTGGTTACATACCATTTGGCGTCTGTCAAGCTTTGGGTCCCCAGAACTCCCTCCGCCTGCGGTGCATGTTACGCCACTAGGCAAAGTCGTTAACATATTAAGGGGCCTCCAAGAAATTTTGTTACTGGGCCCATTCAAGACTAGCTACGCCAGTGTTTGACACCCAATTTAAATGTAATCAAGAATAACCAAAGAGCATGTTGATTCAATTCATTTATACAAGCTCACTATTCTAGTTTGTAGATTAAATCCTTACACATGTTTTGGTGAAATTAAGGGAAATAAAAAGAGAGAACATATACTCTCAAAATTAAATATTATTATGAAACCGATCATCAAAAGTTTATTAAAAAAGGGAGCGGGTTGAGATATAGAGAGCAGAGTTGAGAGTAGTTCTCTAGTCTAGACCACTTTTCTCTCGATATAGCCTGATTGCTGTTACGCATTAAAAACTTATAACGTAGTTAAAAAACTTTTATTTAAAACAGCTATAAGTTATCACTAATTAAGACCAATCTGATATGACTTAAAGTTCCTTAAAGAATTTGACATATTTCTTAAGAGTCCTTAAATATATTTAAAATTCGTGTACTTTTCAGTGTATATTAGAAATATTAAATTATTATAATACGTGTATCTCCTCGAAAATATTTTAAAATATAAATAAAATTAAAAATAAAGTTTTTTTTAAAAATAGATGAATAAGATTAAAAGACTACCTACCCCACAAAATTAATCCTGAAACTATCACTTGTCTCATTTATAAACAGCAAAATTAAAACACCTGTCCCTTGACAGGCTTGATCAATATAGTTACTATTATAACGGAGAAATTTTTCTGTATTACTAGTCAAAGTTTATATAAAAATGACAACTGCTCCAATAATTAATAACGTACACACAGTGTCACAATTACTGTTTCCAGATAAATGAATTTCTGGATAAACCATAAATTGTTTGAAGAATTTTAAGAATTATTTTGTGACGATCCTTATTTTTTTAGAGTTATATTGTTCTAACTGAACCTTCCCCCCACCCTCTAAACTGAACAAGTACCATAAGAAATCGTTTGCGTATCTTTATGGGTAAGGGTGCCCCAGTTTGAGAATCACTAAGTTGAATAATGTTAGGATAGACTTTTGAAGAAATAGTAATCGGAAGGTTAAATAGAATACATACAAACAATTTATGTAAGAAGAAATTGAAAGAAAAGAAACAAAAATTATACATATATTTATACTAATCTGAGTTTCGTCTTCAGAATTTATTGGTTCACTTCAGGCAGATGAATCTTGTTGATTGAGAGCAGAACAAATAAAGAAAGACCTGAAATATAAAAATTTTCATCAACGAAAAAAGTAATCTTTGCAAAAAATACGTATAACTATCATGAAATTATTCAAATAATACCTGTAAGAAAATAACGGTACCATAAAATTTCATTTATTTGGTAAAAAAAACTTTTGTATTCTTTTAGTAAACCACTATACAGTCAAAAACACAAGCAATGAAAAATTGAAAGTTCTTAAAACAAACTGAGAAAAAATAACTAATGAGACAATGAAGTTAAATATATCCCTAAATATAAATAACATTAAATGAAATGAGTGCTGACTAGCAAATATCTTGCAGCGTAATAGGTATCACAGGGGAATTCTAAGTACTAGTGCATAGCAAATACTGGAATAGCATATCAATAATCAGGGGCGATGCTACCGAAATATCAATGATACTGGGCCCCCAAGCTAAGGGGGCGACAGCATATGTTTTATCACTTTCAAACAAGTTTTATCAAGGTGATTATTTTAATTTATTTTCCAAAAAAGGACCCCCAGAGAATTTTGTTACAAGGCTCACTCAGGGCTAGTTACGCCAGTGTCAAAATCCAATTGATTTAATTTCATTTCGATTAACGTCTCACTATAAAGCAACACGAGATCTGTTGGCGATGGACAACGCAATTTTGAATCTTGGACAAGTAACGAGGACGACACTTGAACTGACACCTCACTCTCCAAACTCCCACACACAGCAGGTAAACAATTGAACCTGCAATCGAATCCAATTCTCAAAGATGCTACAAAAAAAGTTGAATGCAGCAATTGTACAATATTTTGAGTTTACAAATTTTAGAAATTCCAATTCTCGTTAAACCACAATTTATTGATGGTGGAAAACACATCTTCCAAAACTCCTCTGATAGAAATTTTAAAAAAGGACTCACATAACGTGTTTCCCAAAATTGCTTTCCATATTTGCATGTAATTTCTATATACTAAATGTTATTATTTTTCAATCTCGAGTTACTCGCATGCGATGAAAAGCATTAAGGAATTAAAAGGCTTTTTATAGCCTTAATTTAGCTAATACCACTAACACAAGCAACTTTTTCATGTTGTATGTTAATCATGCTCACTGGACGATTAAAAATACGCTGTCTTCGGTCGTTCAATCGATAAAAGTTTAGTTGAAGCATCGGTTGTAAACACGCGATATTACGAACACACATGCAATGTTAAGAAAACAACGATAAAAGAATATATTTATAAAAAATATAATAGACAAAAAAAAAAGCTTTGCAGCGCTGGTTTTATGGGGGTGTTTTTGTAGCATGCAAATCTTCACTACCATCAGCAGTTAAAAAGGTTAAACGATCCTATAGATTAAAAAAGGAGGAAGGGAAAAAAATCTGGAAAGAAACGAACCCAAACAAACTACAAGTAAGATCAAGACATCCTTGGAAGAGAGAGAAGAACCCATCGACCTTATAATAAAACGGCGGGAGATCAGAAGCAAGTGACCGTAAATGTCTGTTTGGCAATTTACGATGCAAGGCTCTATCCTTTTCCTCCAGAATGCTTCTTCAGGCTGCTGCCTAGAGCACGTGGTTTTACAGAACGGACTTCCGGTTGAATCTTACAACGTGCTTTCAGGAAAAGCTGACAGTACGCGATATGTTCTACGTATTCATATGCCAAGATAAAATGACTTTTTCAAACTGCGTCTTACTTTTTGTTTATTAAAATTTTAAAATATCTAATGTAATCCGATCTTTATTTACATATGTAGTGTTGGACGTCGCGGATATGATGTTTTCCACATTGAGAAATGGGTATTTTTTCCTTGCTTCATCAGTTGTGTTCAGATAAAAAGAAATATGTTGCTTTCCTGAAACAACACATTTTTCAATTGATGAGATGCATATTATATCGATAATTAGCCATAATAATATAATTTAAGCAGAAAAATTTATGACTCATACATATTTCAACACCCTATCCTTCAATTATTGTAAAAAATTATAGTAAAATAATTTAACAATCCCGCAAAATTAATTTCAATGAGTTCTTACTAATGCTTACAGGTAATTAAATTTTCAAAATGAAGAAAAAATGTCCTAGATTTATGAAGCTGTATTTTTTTAAAAAAATTAATACGATATGAAGATTTCTATGCAATTTCGAAATAGTTCTTATATGCTTAGTTTTTTGTTAAAAAATATTTATTAAGAATTAAAACATTTTACTCAAGCAAATGAGTAAAAGACATTTGTACTTAGAAAATAAGTCGGCTCCGATGGCTTAGAGGTTGCGTGTCCGCTTCGTAAGCCTTAAGGTTGCGGGTTCGACCCCGGCTGGGCCGTGGTAGACAAGTGGTCTAGGCATCGGATCGTGGCTAGCATGTCATGAGTTTGATCCCAGTACCACTGAAGACCCGCCGTGTAGGGGAGCGATGCATGTTAAATCTGTCGAGAGCTCAAACGTCCTCCCGTTGGTGTGGTAGTTAGGAGAGGGGGTGCCAGCTCAGGTGTCGTACGCGTCACTTGACCATGGTTCTAAATTACTCGGTCCGTCCCCAAAAGCCCTCGTGTAGCTGAAGAGAGGGACGTTAATATTCACTCACTCGACCCCGGCTGGAGTCCATAAAACTTCTGGGTACGAAAATAGTAAGCACGCATGACATATGATTATGTGTCATGTGTAAAAGCTCCTTAGAGTATCAATTTTGCTCTGGTTGCAGATTTTTTCTCGGCAAAACTAAATCACGACATCAGACGAGAGCTTGAATTAAAGCATCCAAATTTGGTTGCGAAGCCACCACTAGATGGGGCCACCAAGTGGTGAAACCGAGAATATTAGGCCCCTGCTGAGTCAGGTTTTGGGCCACAAGCCCAAATTCGTACTCGGCGTCAGTCAGGCTTTGCCACCCCTAGAACCCTGCATCCCCTGATGCAGGAGTGTACGTTACGCCACTGGTGCCACCACTGAAATGGCTGTCATATTTGGGGACTTGTTGTGTGCGCAAAAACTTAGTTGCTAATATGCAGCCCATTAAAAAAATCCTTAAGACTAACTTTAATTAAAAGCCATTCTTATAAATATTATCATGTATTTCAGTCTCTATTATTTTAAATACATTATATAAACTTTAATCTAGTAGCGGTAGTTGAGTAAACATGGTCACACGAGTTCGTGGTTTGTGTCGTTTTTGAAGATCCATGCATTCGATATTCAAATTAGCAGAATTAGTTGTCAAGGGTCCTCTTGTAGTTTCTAAGTGCGGGGAACAAAATGTATGTGCTCTTCCCTTATTCATAACGACATGTAGTTCAAATCCACTGATTGAAGTGATAACTGTGATAATCTGGATTTATTTCTTATACCATACATTTATCTAATTATACGTAAAATGTCAATATCATCCAAATTTTTTTTATTTGCATAATGTTGTTCATACCATAGGCGAATGAGAATATGCTTTGAGAATCGTCAACAAATAGCTGGAGATCTATTGAAGTCAGAAGTTTGATTCATAATGATAAGGATAAAACAGCTGAAACAAGTCGTTTACTTTATGAGATCGTTGAAGATATTTATTTTTTTCCAATAGCATATATTAATGTTTCGGCTTCTCTTTCTACTGACATCATCATATCGCCGGCAATAAAACCGTTGTGTTGTACCAAAGTGAGATAAATTTAATTAAAATTATCATTCAATTAATTATATAAGCCACTTAAATCATAAGAATTTAAAAAAAGCTGAGAGGAAAATGATTCTAATTACTTTAGCAAAGTTTTGAAACAATGAACTAATATCCATAGGAAGATCATTTGAATTAATGATGATGCTAGATAGACGGGAAAGGACAACTTTTTTATCTATGTAAACAACAATTTCAAGGAAACTACCACCTACAGTGGATGAAACGGGAGCTTATCAAGTACTCTGGCTGGATGATTTCCCGCTTTCTTCTAACTACAGAACATTCAACACCAGGAAAGGGGATATTTACTTGTAGGGAAAGAAGAAAGATAGGAGATAACTTTGTCGCTCAGAAAACTTGATATTAAACAGATTTCTCCTTTTGGAGGGAGAGGGGGATATTTCTGTTTGTATGAAGGGCATAGAGATAAGGGAAGTGCAAGTTACCAGTCTTCCTTCGAAGTTGGTTATTTATTATTCCCTAACTAGGGCTTAACTTGAAAGATCTTCAAGCCATGGTGAGACCTGTTTTACTTTATATTCGACTTCTCATAACTTACTGAATTCTCTAATATTACTCGATTGCATAAAATTCAGTATACTTTGTAAAAATATTAAAATTAAAAATTATAAATGAATATTATGTAGAAATAAAATGTATACTCCACTTTAACACACAATCTTACGTTTTTCTTTTCAAAATTACATCATCTAAATCCAACAGAACTTTCTTTCTTTGTTGAACTAAAAAATAATAAAGAAAATTAATATCAAAATATGGAAAATAATCGAATTTATTTGCATAAATATTTGCGGAACAAAATAAATATGCGCCTTATTTCTGTTATGTTTTTAAGTAAATTCAGTTAAAAAATCTTGAAAGATATGTATAAATAATTTACATTTAATTCCTCAACTACAAAAAAAAAAAAAAGAAAAGAAAAAAAATCCCTCTTTGTGTGTGTCTTTGTAGAAAAATTTTAAGCCAATTAATTTTTAATTAATCATTGCAATAATTTTTAATTAATTAAGACCTTAAAAAACTAAATTAATTGAAGCATAAGAAATAACTTTCTAAATTTACATTAAAATAAATTCGCAAGTGCTACTTAATTCAAATACAATATTATTAATGTTTTAGGCTAAATACAGCTAAATCATGACAAATAGAAATTATTAACTGAAATAAAAATTAAGCAAAAAAAATTTTTATTGAACCATTCTGCACACACAACATTTGTATTTTTCTTTATTACAGGAATCTGTAGTTCTATGAAGATATGGACTGAAGCAACTCCTTCTACGGTCAGCATTCTTCGCCGAATAGACACAAGTAGATAAAGCAGTCTTTCTTTTTTAATTTTGAGAGACCTTTCAATATAAAAATCGAACCAAGAATTGAACAATTGTTGCAGTTTCAATGATCTAGAATGTATAAAGAAAAGCCACATGAAATACAGAGCATTAATATTTTCTCTAAATGAAAATACTTTTCTGTTTTGAAATGTGTTAAAAAGTGTAATTATAATTTAGCTAAAATAATAAAAAAGTTAAAATCTAAAAATAAAACAAAGTACTTTAAATCAAACATTGATAATTTTCCAGAAGAAATCATAGAGAAACACGAATAAGTAAAATAATGTAATATTTGTTTTACTCTGTTGCTGGAAGCAAGAAACCAGACTCTTCAAAAACAAGCATTTCATTTTTTTAACCCTTCTTTGCATGATGATGGAAATTTTCACCATAACATTTATTGAACAAAAATTTGTAATCAAAACAGGTGTACCGTACGTAAACTGGTTGTTGCTGGCAACTTTTTTCACGGCAATTGCGTAATAAGGAACGCAGCTGTCAAAAAAAAGAAGAAGAAAAGTCACTATCACTATAGCGGGTTTGAACTTGTAATTCGGACTGTTTGTTGCGGTTCTTGCAAATTCTTGAATATTTTTTCATAACTGATCTGAGATTTCTTGCTAATAAAAGCGATAATGGGTGAAAAAAAGGGGTAGGGGTTGTGTTTCTGTTATCTTCTGTACAATTTATATAGAATACCCCAAATAATCTTCCCGAGACCATGTGACAGAAATTTACATCATTATACAGTTTCACTTCTAATGTAGGATGAAAATCTTGTTTACTTTATGTTATTTTTGTTGAGAAATTCAGAAAAGAGGGGCACTTGAAGATTACTTAATTAGAAGGGGTTGGTGGCTATCAGAAGAGGGCCTTGATGATGAAAATTCTGACGACGAGTACCGCGATAAAGATAAAATTAGAATAATAATAATTGATTATATTATCATTAGGAATAAAAATACGAAGATATATAATTTTTTTTATTTATTCTGTATTGCTCTTAACATGTAAATTTGCAAGATGATGGATATTTTCATATTGTTAATTAATTTACATTGCATATATATACTAGGACTTTTTTAAATATTTTTCCTTTAATCTAAAGCATGAATTGTATCACCCTGATTTATTTCACCAAAAAAAAGGGGGGGGGGTAAACATGCAAAGAAGGGTTAAAGTTAGATTTGATATTTTATTCCCTATCATTAAAATAGATAAAAATTAAACAAAATAAATTTGACATAAAACTTTTAAAGTTGGAAAAAAGTAATGAAACACAATATTGAATAATAAATCTGATTAACAAATAAAGAAAACAACTAAAATAAAGCTTTAATAAATTCCCAACAAATAAACCCTTCCATTGTTTAAAAAATAAACATACTTTACCTTCTACATCAGTGGTACATCGTAGGATAATAAGGAAGTATTAATTTTTTTTACATATATAGTTTTGTGACAGTAATTTTTGGTAGTTAAGAGTAATTTGTTAGAACTCTCCCAATATACCACTGATGTTTTTACCTTATACTTATTTTCCATCGGCAATGTAATTTTAATTTTCTTCAAAAACATTGCTATTTTTTATGTATTTAAACGTTTATACATGTGTGTATTATTCATTCCTGTATCCGAAAATTTGAATGAATCATTTTATTTTCTGTTCAAGTGCCTAATTATTTGAAATTAATATTGCATTGGTTAAAGAATGGTTTTCAATTTTTCGTGTTCATTCTGTATAAAGTATGTTTTCTTGACATTGCCTGTGTTTTTTTTTCGTTTTCCAATGTATCTGATAAAGCACTTTCCATATGGTAATGAGTATTTTGAGACCTTTTAATCGAATATTGTTTAAAAACGTATTAAAATGTAGCAATGGCGCACACACGGGGAGGGGGCAGGAAGCCAACCCCCATCACCCTTGAATCCCCTCCCCCGATTGATTACAATCCTATGCATATAATACGTAATATTTAAATAAGTATTTGTTATTAATGATTTATTTTATTAATTAATGTTAGTTGTTTGATCAGTAATTTATTTTTTATTATTTCTGAACAATCGACAAAATACAGAAGAATATGTTGGCGGCGTATTAGGGTGTGATACAAGAATAATGGACTTTCGACCATTGACCCCACCTCAAAAAAATCCTGTGTGCATCACTGAAATGTAGTGATTTAGAGAGCAGAGGTTCCCAAACTTTTTTGTCTCCTAGACCCCTTGCCATGTTTTTCGGTTTTGGGTAGACACCCTATTTACCTAATAATGAAATTTTGAAAGTTTATCAACTTAAATATCTTTTTGACAGCAGGTATAGAGCTATACTTACTTTAAAATATTTAAATTTCGAACTTTCGTGAGAAGTATAGTGTTTAAAAACTAGGCGCATATGTTAATTAATTCTTAGATCTTTGTGCCTATTCTGATACGTTCCTCGTGTAAGATGACATTTATTATTTCTGTCAATGTGACTATATTAATTAATTGCTTTCTGTGGTATTACCATATATATATATATATATAGTCAAAACATTCTCAAACCTAGGTTCAAAGTCTGAATAAAGGACATTTAATTGTTAGGTTAGAACGTCCTTTTCCTAGCAGATTGTTTGTGACAAATTAAGAAACTAGAAAAATTCGGGACGTCCAACAGTATACTCTCCTTAACTTAATTATGGCAAGAAACGTCGAAATTATGGTCCTTGTAACTGCAAATTAACGTCATTAAATTTAGTAAATAAATTTGTTAAATAGGTAAATCTGGTTTCCAATTGATTATTTTTTTTTAAAAAATTAAAATCATGATCTGATTTAATCAGAGTCACTATCGTAGACCCCCATTTACACCTCATGAAACCCTAAAATATTATTTCGCTGACATTGCAGATTGTCATAGACCCCTGGGGGTCCATATAGACCACACTTTGGGAATCACTGATTTAGATTACTCTCCCTACAAGGTACATAGACAATAGTAAAGATTATTCTTCTAATGCTCAACTTTTTAAAAAAAAAAAAAATTATTATACAATTTTTAAGAGTGTGAAAAATGATGAACGTCTTTTATTTTTCTAAAGCGTTGGAAAAGGCTTTGTTTAGTGTTGTTTATCTATTTTGAACAATATTTCAATCCTGAAGAGCTGAGGAAACTTTTCCCCCCTTTCAATTTGATTTGACTTCAAAGCAACACAAGTGTTACTGGTGACGGACCTCGTAATTTTTTGTCTCGGTTCGAGTAATGAAGATTAATGACTTTTTTTCAAACTCAATGTATTCAATCTGATAAATTACTTCTTTTAAGAAAACTCAATTGTATTGCATAATTTTTAAATTTTACTTATATCTGGATTCATTTTTTTTTAACATACACTTTCAAAGGAGTTTAACGTAGCTGAAACTGCATGCACAATTCATTACTTAAAACGGAAGAATTGATTTGTATATGTCAGTGGCGCGCAAAAGGGGGAGGGGGGAGGTCCACGAATCCACACCCCCTCCTACCACTCTTTATTCCCCCCCCCGACTGATTATAAACCTTATAGCACGTAAAATTTGATGAAGTGTTTGATAATAATAATTTAATTCATTAATTAATGCTAATTCATTTAATAATTTATTTTTTACTGTTTTTTTTTTTTTGTTCCCGACACTTGACAAAATCAAAAGAATATGTTTTGCAGTGTATTTGGGTATGACACGAGACGTGATTTTATGTACCTCTAAGCAAATTTATTACTTATAGTAAATATTGTGTTTCCATATTTAAATAAATGATAGATAAGACGTAAATCCAACGTTATTTTTGTTTTGTTTTTGTATCTATAGGAATGTGTAAGGTTTCAGTAACTATGAACTTTTGAAGCAAATATATTTTATTGGAAATGCAGGCCCTTTGCAGAATATGAGTTATGAGGAATATGAAAAAATGCTGCTTTAATAATCTGTAAGATCGTGATTTTTGTAAGAATTATGCAATTATAAATTTTACATAGTTCATATATTCATTAAGGTCTCACTCTAATCACAACATTAAAGTATAAACGTTTTAGATTTATGAGTCATTTATTTGGTGCCACTTACATTATATATCTGTGTGTTTCTATTTCTGCAATTAATCAAGTGGATGACAAGTAATCTAGTGCTGAACGTTTTGTATTTTCAGTTGACTAGATTATTCCAGTCTCGCAAAAATTGAGGCTAAAAAACAGGCGCATTCAAGTGTCAGATTAAAAAGAATGAAAAAGAGGAGGAACAAAAAGGCCTGCTTTCCTTAGCACAGCATACTCCTGAGATTCAAGAGACATACGTCTTCTTGATTTAATAGGCCCTAGTTGGTAACCTTTTCTTTTAGTTATTTTCTTCTTTTTTTTTTAATCATTATTATTCGTCTCTTTCCCCAGGAAATGTGACCTTGTGATTATACTTTTTTCCTCTTCACGAACGAAATTAGTATTTTTTTAAAATTAATTCATCCTCTTTGTGAAAGTAACTCTTTTTAAATTGAGAACTTCACAGCTTCCAATATATGTTGTTTTTTTCCCTTTGCATGATAAAAATTTGCATAATTAAGGCTTGAGCAACTCTTTTGTTTTGCTGTATTCTGTTTACTGTATGAATTATTTCAATTTAGGATGATTTCAAAGCGTAATAATTATTCAAATTAAACATTTTTTTAGTTAATTTCACATAGAATTTCATTATTTGATATATTTTTACTATTTGCAAATACATATACGACGATTTATTTTGAATCGTTTAAGTTATATAAAATGGTAAAGTACACACGTCTGTAAAATATTGTAGATTTTTTTTCTTTCCCAAATGGATGATTGCCACCTATCCGCTGTAGTGGTTAGTGACGCTGACTGCGGTGCCGTAGGGCCTGGGTTCGAATCCCAGAGAAGGCATGGATATTTGTATTGTAATCCTTCATGACTGTAAATTCCTTTGTGATATGTGTTTCATGCTTGTTTCTGCAAGTCCCCGTGTGATACTTTGTGGTGCAAGGGGTTTTATAAGTGTTCTCAATAATAAAAAAAAGGATGATTGAGTCATTGCTTTGTGTCTTATATGTCAAAGTTGATTTTTCAAGCACTCTTTTTAAGTAAGCAAGCATTTTTTTCATTCAAGCATTTTTTTTGTATAGTAAGAGTTTACAAAATTGTGTCTACTTTTTATTGATTAAAGATATTGGTAATATTATTCTCTTATACAATTGTTCACATCCCATGTCTCAAATTTATATTTAAAGTCAACTTAAGCTTTATACTCAAAAAGAGATTTTACATTGTACCGAAATATTATTGATGTTTTTTAAAATTACCAGAGTTCAAAAGCTTGTCCAGAACATTGTTTGAGAATATGCGGGGTTTCACCCTTCTAAGTCCTGCATATTATTTAAACATTTATTTAATAAAACTTTACACTTCCCAGTCATGTAATAAGCAAGTCACCTGCGGACTCTACAGTTATGAATGCACACACAAAAAACTTGTATAATTCATACATACATTATTTTCTTTTTAAATTTTCTTGTATTTTTATTGTATTAAAAGGCATATTGTAAAAAAATTGTATTGTATTAAAAGGTATAGTAATATGTAGTACCAATTTACTCTTTTTTTTATTTGTGATTTTTAGTGGTAGATAAGTATAGAGTGATATGCAACATATATTTTGCAGATAAATCAGATGAAAACAGAAGTCACACAGCTGAAAAATACAGTTTCGAAATGAAAAAGAAGATTATTGAACCTTGTAAATCATGTCTGCTGATAGATGCTGCTTATCACTGAATGAATGCAGTGAGTTTGTTCATTTGAAATTTATTTTCAGATTGGTGCAGATAGGCTTATGTCTATTGTAACATTTTGAAAAGAAAAAAATATTAAAATGTAGATAATAAAAAATTTTTATTCGTTACTTCATTAACTTGTCTAATTATATATTTCTTTGGTTAATTGTTTTGAAAAAAAAATGAGAATTTCTGTAACTTTTCAATTCTTTTAATAATAATAAAATAAGAGTAGTATTTTGTAAATCTGTAATGATAATGGTTACTGCAAGCGTCAGTCTTTTTAGAAACATATTAAAAATTAAAAACCTCGTTAGGAAAATTAAAAGTCCCTTTTCCATGCAAATTCATCTGCAATTTTAAAGACTTTGTTGTAATAATCTTAATTTATTTCATGACGAAATATTTCTGAAAAATAAATAGCGAATGGTAACAGAGACAAATAATTTTGAGTTAATAATTACAAGTACATCTTAATATTGCGATCTTTTCCATCTGAAAAAAATAGTAATTTTCTCAATTTGATTTCAGGAATATATATAGACTTATCAAACAATTTTTATTTATCAGAAGAAAAATGTAATGGAATTTACTTTTGTAAAAGTAAAAAAGAAATATACGGTAACATATTTCAGGAAAATTAAGCATGTCTTCATTAAAAAAATAAAAGGTAGGGAAATATTTTTATTCAACAAAAACTCACTAAACTTGGAGATCTGTAAATCTCTTATGTACTTCGATGAGGATCGTACATGGAACCTTCAGAGGGTAACAGGAGAAAAATAGGATTATTTAGAGAGTAAAGCATAGGGTCACATACAACGGAGTGGCGATTATTTTTAACAATTTCTAAGATAGAAAAACATGTATCGAGTTTGGGCGGTAAAAAACTATTTTGGAGAGATTTGAAGAATTTTTTGTTATCTGTAGATACGAAATCGCAAATAATTCTTCATAATGCAAAATCACATCTTAAAATTCAAAAATAAAATATTACTTGTTGAAAGGCAAGATATTATTATTATACCAAAATTGCTGAACGAACAGAAATAGAAAAATTTTTAAGAAGGATTCAATGAATTACATTCAAACAAAATTTAATTCTCAGTCACACAATTGATAATAGAAAAAAAGTAGAAAGTCATGTTTTTTTCAGATAAAGTTACAATCTTTTAGTATCGATTTAACATATTCTAATATCAACTCCCCCCGAATGTTACGGATTTCATATTTGCTCCAAGGGAAGGAACTTTTGATCGCAAAAAGTGGGGGGATGGGAAAAACATAAAAATAGAACCTTCACAGCGATATACAAACTTTGCAACGAACTAACACAGATATATACAAGCGATAAAAATCAGCGATGAAACCGTGAAAATTTTTGTTGATATTTCTCCTCGTCTCTGTCTTTTTCTTTTACAGATCCATCTCAAAGCAAGGGGATTGCGCAGGAAAGAGAGGGAGGACGGAACCCGGGGGACTGCGAGCCCGAAGAATGCAACCCGCCGCCGCATTGTGGAGACGAGGCATTTATGAATGTAAAGTATGAAATCTCCCTGCCTGGGGGATTGAACGCTGCCTATTCATAATTTCGCTTTCTATTCACACCTCAGTATTAAAAAAGAACCAGACAAAAAAAATATGCAGCAGGGGAAAAAATGACTTTTTTTAAAGCAGACTTCTATGGATATCTTTTACTGTACACACATTCTTTTTTACAAGAAAGGTTCAACGCAACTATGACGTTCGAATTTCACATCTGTGCAGACTGACAAATAAACTTATACTTATCCATGTTGAAAAGTTTTGGTTTTTTCGATCTCTTTGCGGATATAAATGATTATTTTGTATTAATTTAACGAAAAGGTGAAGTTGGGAGCATTCAGAGTAAAAATATAAGTGCTGTTTTAAATAATAAGAGATAAAATACTACGCATATTTAAATACATGGAAGTTGATTAAAAATATAACACAGTATTAAACACCAATATAAATATGAAATAATATTGTAAGAATACTAGTTTCTAATAATAAATATTAAATTGGAGGGATAAATTGAGGACATTTGATGTGTGATTTGTTGGACAATGAAAATTAATCAACACATCAACAATTATTATCCATCATAATGAGTTGAGTTTTTTCGTACGAGATGAAAATTAACGTCGCAGTATAAAGCAACACGAAGGCTATTGGCGACGGACCTCGTAATTTTGCACCTCAGTCAAGTGACGAGGATGACACAGGAGTTGGAACCGCTCTCTCCTAACTACCACACAACACCAACTATCCAAAAGTATCTCAACTAATTCCACTTCTTATTGATGGCACAAAGTTTCTCACCTTCAGTTCCCCTTTTTCTTATAAGAAAAATATTTCAACTTTGAGGCTGGAAGAAAGCCGCAGCAATTAACCTGGGATTTAATCTAACGAAGTATTATCACCCAAATTATATTACCACTTTGAAATCGTTTCGACTCACCATTGCAGTCTTAGAGTACAGTCTTTTTTTTAAAAAAAATAAGTAATTTCTTTTACTTTTAAAAAGTTCTTAAAAATTAAAACAGAATAAGCATGTTTCATATACCTTTGACTTTTATAAAGTCACATTTTGAAGGTATTGACGAACTGACTTCGTAACTTTGAACCTCAGTCAAGTTACGAGGACGTCACCAGAGCTGGCACCTTATTGTTTTAACTTCCATTCCACACCAACGTGAGAACTTTGACCTACTACAGATTTCACGCGCATCAGCTCATCTACAGTGTGGGTCTTCAGTGGCACCACGTTACAAACCCATGAATCGAAAACGCAGGTCCCGAACTCGTGAACACGACAACTTGGGTTACTACTGCCGTGTCAAGTTTCCGCTGAACTTAGGTCTTAGAAATAGTTGTCTTTTATCTGGATTAGTGGTGGGCAACAACTAAAACTTATAGGTCCGATGCGCCCTTTCGCTAGCCTATCTACAGACTTTAAAATAAATATACATAAAAATAATCAATTTCAATGTTATACAATTCATTTTAAAGTGCGAATCCCAGTTTTTAAATACAGTTGAAAAAACTTACAAAGAAATTAATTTAAAAAAATCTTGCAAGAAAAAAAAAAACTTTCCAAAGATATATGCAATAAACTACACTTTTTTGCTTTTATATTTAGTTTAAAAATTAAGACAAACAAATAAATGAATAAGAATAGGGATACGGCGTCATTCATCACCCGTGGTGTAGAAGTTTGGCGAAGGGAGTGCCAGCTCACTTGACACTCACAAATTGTCACTACATTTTAGCTTTGTAATCGTGTTCCATATTGAATGACGTTGTCCCGCAAACATCCTTTGAGCACACCTCTCTGGAAAAGTTTGCTCAACAAATAATTTAATAAAATCATGTGAAATAAAGTCATTTTTAAAGATGGGGCGTAACTATCATGATATACGACGGAAATTAACCCAAATAGTTCTTAACTATATCAGACTTCCACAAGCAAGAAAAATATGGTGTGTTAACACGAAAGACACCAAATTGTGAACTGGCAAAACAAAGTGGTGAAAGTTAGGGGTATCGAAGGAACAAATAAAAAGACCCTTCACACTCCAGTCGCGGGAGGTCTTTCTGAAAGAAGGGGAGGGAGGAAGAACCATAATACATACCCATATAAATAATCATGACAAAAACCTTTATACAGAAGTACAGTATACAAGAGTAAAAAGCCGCTCTAAGTGAGATCCCCCTTTCCGAATACAACAGCAATAGAAGACACGTTTACAACCCGTCTGAAAAAATCAGGTTGGTTTTAGTGTATAAGGCAAAATCCTCTCAAGATAAAATCAGGTGCAAAAGGCTCCCGACCAGGGTAGCTATTTTCCTGGCTTAGTGTCCCCTTCTACGTCACTTTTACAACGTCATAAAGCATGGTGAGGACAGAAACCGAGTGATCTTTAATCAAAGTTATGGCTCCACGTGACTTAAACAGAAATGGTGGTCCCTTAAAGAAGGGGGGGGGGATTGTCCACTCTGAGTTGGGATGTCAGCCTCATTTTTTTAAAAAACCTAATGTTTGGGGTGAACAGCGGGGCACTTTGATACGTGTCAGTTTTTTGTGTTTTTTTCCGAATTATATGCAGATTAAAAATTGGAATACACATATGGATTAATTAATTTGGATATACATGTTTTAAAAGGTAAGCTAATTTTTTTTCCAAGTATAAATTTTTTTTTTTTTAGTGGACTGGAAAAAAATTATGCGTTGTTAAAGGTTTTTGACGATTAAATAACGATGGGGAAATTTTTGAAAATAATTATTGCGATAATTTTTTTTAAAAAAAGCCTTTTTTTCGTTGTATGGATTAATTATGAACGTATAGTTTCGGTTTGTGTTATAAAACGTAAGGGAATGTAAAAATTATTAATTATCGAAATTGTTTGTCATTGAAATAATAATAATAACTTTTTTTAAAAATAATAGGGAATAGCTTTATTTTTAATATGGAGTGATTATGAATGTACAACTTCAGTTTGTTTATGAAACGTAAGAAAAATTAAAATAACGTACTGTTAACATTATGATCGATGTTTATTTATTACAAGACATGATTCCATATATTTAAAAAAAAATGTGTATAATTTTATTTTTGTAACATGGCTATGTTATTATGAATGTGCGGTTTCACGCGCGCGCACGCGGTTAGCTTGTGAAACGTTAGAAAGTATAAAAATTATGTACTGTTAAATCTATTTGACATTTAAATAAATAAAAAAATTTTAAAAAGTATACTTACGATGAAACACGAATAATCTTTTCAAAATACAGAAAATAATCTTATGTTTGGTTTATCAAATGATTCTCTTTACGTAACATCAATTCGCTTACTAAACGTAAACATTGTAAACAAAGCGCGCTGGTAGGTATTATTTGATATTCAAAAAATATAACCAACTTTTTTTAAAAATAAAAATCAACTACAGGACGTGATTAAATTTTTAAAAAAATAGCATATAATTTTATTTTTGTAATATGGAGTGTAATATATATAAATGTGCAGTTTCGGTTAGTTAATAAAACGTAAGTGTGTATAAAAATTATGCACTGTTGTGTTTAAATAAAAACTTTTTTTTAATGTTTACGGTGAAACAGGAAAAATATTTTTAAAATACGCAAAATAATTTTATGTTTGGTTCATCAAATGATTAGAATTGCGTAACTTATCAAACATAAACAAAGCATGCTGATAGGAACACGCAAGAGGAACATGAGTTACGCAAGTCAAATGTCAATATTATTGATTTTTTAAATACCAGTCTGTGTTAATAACGGTAAATGTGTATGTTTATTACTTACAGCAGATGCTGGTATTTATGATATTGTATTTTTTCCGCACGTCACCTTTTCATATATGAAAAAAAAGTGTTAATTCTTGAACGTCTCTCTCGGATTTTCTTTTCTTGTTTTGGTTTCTTTTTTGCCTTTTTATACGCTATTGTAGAACAGGCTGAATATATATTGCAAATTTTTAGTGTTCCAAGTATTAAAATTTTCACTGATCGATTTTTTTTAACATAAATGCTTTCAATGTTAATAGAAAATTCAGAGAAAAGTACAGAATGTATTTATAATCAATATAACCCACAACAGCATTAAACGACCTTTATTTATTTATTTCATTTGCTTAACCATATTTTAACTAAATTTGGTGAGAAATTATTAACAATCAATATAATCCACAAGTTAAAAATTAACTTTATTATTTTATTTCCTTATTATATCCTTTATTATAATTTTCGAATTATATTTTTCAACAATTACAAAGATTTCTTTCATTTGTTTCATTATAATAGAGCTTAATTTAGAGAGATTTAGCAATGTATGTCTATTTATTATAGAAATAATTTTGCAGTTTTATAAATTTTGGCTGATTGGCTATTAAAGCAATTTTTTTTGTCCGCAAACTATTACTAAATTTTTTTATAAAACTCATAATCACATTTTTTAAAAATTTCCTTGATACTTGACATATAAAACAAATTATTAGTCTTTTTCCCTTTATCTTTAATTTAAAGGTATTTTATTTACAGTCGATAATAATCACGAATATTTTAAAAAAAATTTACTAGAGAGAAATAACGGTCTTAAAAATGTGTTTTCGGAACTAAATTCAAATACAAATTATTAGAATAACTTATATTTTCGTGATCAACTAAGTAACTAATTTTTAAAAAACTAGAGTGAGACAAATATGATAAAGGCTTTATAGCCGTAATAACTGATTTAAATTAAATAAAACTTGTAGCTTCATTTTCCTTTTTCTCAAGTTAAAATAAATATAATTATTAACTATAGCATTCTTTCTCCTGATTTAACACTGGACATTTCATATCAAATTTTAAAAAAGCGCCTTCATTGAACATGGGTTATATTCATTTGAATAACACACACAAGAAAATTCCATCCAAATAGGAAATAAAAAAAGTGAATGTCTTAATATATCGAAAAGTCTCAGGCTTTTAATCGACATAAGTTTTATTTCCTCAGTCAGTTTCGTTACGTGATGCAATCTGATCAAGTCTACGTTGCTAGAAAAGTTTCGCGTGTTATCCCAGAACGGCTGCAACCAGCACATAGACTTCTCAGAGGGGAAAAGTGCAAAAAAGAAACAGCTGCAGAAAATAAAAAAAGGCCTATAGGAAATGGTCGTTACCAATATCTAAGGGCATCCATTTCGGAAAAATCGATGAGCAAGATTTTCCGGACGTCTGTAATGCCCCCTCCCCCTGTGACGAACCAACTGGATTAGGTTGCTATACGTTCTCTATTTATGCTGAGAGGGTTATATAAGTACATTTCTGGTTTGTTTATAGTTCGCCTACAACCTAAATACAAATGTGAAATCAGTCTATAGCAAAATACCTTGACTATGTCGGGAACTGTTACTATAAAAATATTATAAACTGTAAGCCTCAAATTTTTAAAAACAAAAAAGGGGGGGGGAGGAGAACGTAATATTGCTAGCCATGTTTGAGCAATATAGTTTAACAATTCAAATATTTGTAGTAAAAAATATATATAAAATTTTAAATAAAGGGCTCGCTATTATTTATTTATTGATAAATAAAGTGTATAGATATGATTTCTTTAAAAAAAAATAATGGCTGTGAACTTTACAAAAAATGTTTGTAACAAATCTTAGCATTTTTTAAAAATATTTTGCAAACAATAAAATTGAATTTCCGCTGATAAAGAAGCAATAGGTGTGAACTTTTAATATATTTATATTTAATTACCTAGATAATATGTAAAAAGATTAATTTCTGTTTGTAGATATTTTTTTTACTAAAAGAAATTATTTTCTCCTCCAATTTTAGTAAGAATTCGAGTTTCCATTAATCCCATGTTCCGATGAAAAATTCCATCTGTTGTTAAAAATGAAAGGGGGGGGGGATACTAATAAAATGTCGTATATAGTAATAATTTAAAATATATAATCAAACTTTTTCTTCATATTTTTTAAAACTTCCAAATCGTGTTAAGCATGATACCGCTTTATTTTCTGACAGAAGAGGAATTATTTTCCATGTTAAGAGCCAGACAAAATATTAATCTTTACAGAAAACATTAACAATTATAAATTCTTCAACTTTAAACAATAACTTGCTTTTAATGAAATTAGCACTTCTGGAATTTTATGTTGTGAAATATACTTGTAAATGATAATATTTTCTCCATCACTCCTTTTTTTAAACCATCATTAATACCAAACCCAACCAGTCTGTCTGACTATTTGTCTATTTTTAACTGAAGATAACCAATTTTCCATTCAAAAAAGCTCCCTTCATAAGATTATTAAATTGCACAGGAAACTAACGAGAGTTGCACGGACCTAAAATAGGCATTGTAGAAATAAAAATAAATTTCTTGAATAAAAAAGCAATCCTTTTTCTTCGCTGAAATAAGAACAAAAGTCATTAAAATTCACCATGGATGCAGAGAGGGTAAATAAAAACTAGTCTGCTGCGGCTACGTGCAAGCGGCTTTCATGAAAAAGACATTAATTAACCAAAAACAGAAAAATAAACGAGACATAAAATCAACAATGGCATCGTATTTTGCGAATATTCCCTCTGGATTCACCCGACTCCCCCAATACCGTTCCCTTTTCTCCGCAGCAATTGGACAAGGATCTTAGGAAGATTTATGCTCTGGCTGTGACTTATAAGCAATAGCTAAGAATATCCAAACTCCCGTCGCACGATCGTAAGAAATGTATTTTTAACTTCTTACTTCAATAAACACGATAGAGAAGACGCTCCCGTAGGCGTATAACCAGAAATGGTGGAGAGAGAATTTCCGTAAACATTTTTGAAAAGTTCCGTAGCAGTAGTTTGCTTAAGATTTCACACGAAATTGGAATTTTTCATTGTTTATCGTGATAAAATTCTGTCACAAATTTTCTTTTCTTAAAAAGATTCTTCAATTAAAAGCTAAATTTATCACTAACTAATGAAATGCTTCGTGATTTAAAATAAAAAAAATAAGTTGCTTTAACAAATAAATATTTTAAGCTCAATCAAATTTGTAATAACTAAAATGTTTTTTTAATCAATACTGTTATATTATTTTGTATTTCTTTCTAAATTATAGTATCTAAATTATTGTATAATATAGTTAATCCATTGGCCGCAGTGGCCAAGGTAAAGGATTCGTGCCGGCATGTCATGAGTTTGAGCCCATTGCCCCTAAAGACCCGCCATGTAGGGGAGCGATCCATTTGGAATTTGTTGACAGCTCAAACGACCTCCCGTGGTGTGGCGTGGTAGTTAGGAGAGGGGTTGCCAGTTCAGGTGTCGTCCTCGTCACTTGATTATGGTTCAGAATCAAGAGGACCTTCGCCAAAAGCCTTCGTTCACTCACTCACGCAACGTTTATCTTACATGTAATAGTAGAATTGAGGAAAATCCAAAACCACAAATTCTTAATTTTTTTATGTAGATGTGTGTTGCCATCCACATGTTTAATTTTAAATAAGTAATTTTTGATATTACTCTAAGTCAGATTTGTGCCCGTATCACCTGTTCTATAAGAGTCAACAACTGAAACCAACCAACAAACCTTACATATAATATAAAACTTTTTTCCATTACATCTAATTGTATTTCCTGAAGCAAAAAACTCCTACTAACAACAAAAAAAATCCAACCAACAAACCTTGCATATAACATACAACATTTTTTCCCATTGAAAGTCTAATTGTATTTCTGGTAATAAAAAATAATTTTAAGAAATTATTTGAGATTTATTTCTTAGTGATATTCGTAAATCGACTAAACAATGCAAGTATTTAAAAAGTATCATTTCGATAAATGACAGAAACAAATTTGTTTAAAATAAAAATAAATCTTTGAAACGTGAAAAAATAAAAATAAAATTGTTTTGAAATCTAATAACATAATATTATTTATTAAATGTATGATGCTCAGTAGGTTGTTACATTGCTCAAACCTTTATAAATTGTGCAATTACATTGCCAGCAGTGTGTTATATGATTACACGTAAAGATATTAATGATTAAAAATGTATTCTATATAACGGATAAACTTATGAGAAGATTGTAAAAAAAAATATATATATACACAAATTATACTTGAAGTTAAATGTATGACAAATGCAAAGTTATCGATCAGTTGTCAAAAGATGTAAAAAGTCAAAAGGCATCTCAAGGACAAGAACACTGCAATAACAATCAATACAATAATCCTTTGTATTAAATCTTCATTTGTGCACACTTGGGATACATGCTCAGATTTTGTGACTGAATCTGGTGTTTTTAACTCAACAAACGCTCCCATGGCAAAATCCAATTTAACATCAAACAGATGTTATTTTGACAGAAGATTCTTCAAACGCCCTTTTTTCAAAAGAGTAAAAATATGCGAGACCTACTCCTTTGCTGACAGCATGACGTGAGAAACGGGAAGATTCAAGTTTCTTTCACAAATCGTACATCAACATTGTAAGCATTCTTTTTTAAGCGATTTGTAGAGTGAAGTTGAGAGTAACCACTCTAAGGCCATTAAATTTTAGAGACAAAAATACGACTACGATATTTCTGTGAGGGGTGCATTTATTAACTTTAAGTCAATGATTAAAACCTTTTTACCGTCTTGGATATGTTTTTATCGATAAGCGTCACAAAAGCGTGGGGATTTAATGTTAAAAATGACGAATGTTTAGCATTACGGATTCCAAGAGAGAGCGTAGAATTCATACGTTTGAAAAAAAAGAGCCTTACAGTAGTCGCATATATACGATGTGTAACATCCGACATGTTAAAGTGGTAAATTCGCAATAGCAACTTGAATCCTGAAAAAAATGAATCGAGTATGATTGGAAATAATTTTCTATGGAATAATTATATCTTTAACGAAAATTTTATTTAATTAACACAAGGAGTAATGCAATTTTTTTTATCAAAAATAATTATTCTTGTTCAATTTGGGGAAGAGCGGTAATGATAATTTATGATAACTAAAATATGACACATATACTTGTGTTTTCAAAGTATTTAAAAACCGTTGAAAAATAGCGTCAATAACAGTACCACCATTAGTTGTCGAAACATTTCGATTTGTGTTCATTTCGAGCTTGAGTTCATCATTCAAAAAAGCTATGAGTGGCTCGACTTCTAGCAAACTGAAGCTAACTTTCAAAATCATGGAAAGCGAGTGATAGTTTTTTTTAAAAAAAAGAGCAGAACCACCTTCGGTATATGGTAAAAGTAAAAAATGCAGGAAATCTTTAATTTTTTGAACCGTTTGATTCGGAGAAATGTATACGACCACCGAAATCACTGTTTGTCCATTTTCAAATAAGCATTTTGCCGCACATATGTCCCCAATATCTTGACTAACGATACCCATTCCACTTGTTTGACGATAAGTAATATCCATATGAGAGCCACAACATGTGAGTTGTTCTGTTTACGATAGATCGCAACACCAGCTGCTCTTTGGCCCGGTCGTTTAAATTGTACGCAGCAATCGAAGTCAGGTATCGAAACACGTTCGTCATTGTCTAGCCACGTCTCTGCCTAAAGGACTTAGCTTCTCCTCTGATCCTTAAGTGAGAAAACAAAAACAAAGATCCCACGGCCTAGACCGCAGCGATCACTAGCGGTAATTCACTCGATGAATTTATTTCCAATATCTCAATGAATTTTCACTGCCATTATGCTAGTCAATCAGTATGAAAAACGTTTTAATCATCTCCAAACACAAGATAATATTGTGCACAAGCAGAAAAAAAATAAATGTTTGAAACCTTGTAAAATGTGGGGGATATATTCTGTGTGAGTCACACTCCCAAATTAAATTCGAAATAAAACAATCATGACACCATATTTTTTTTAAAAAAAAGATTTCTAAGAGCTACCACAAACAACATGAACAGTCAAAATTCCAGAGACATTGAAAAATTTCATTTTAAACAGTTTCTATCCATCAAATCAAGCGATGAAAGCAGCTACTTTGGAGAGGTTTGAAAATTATTATGGTAAAGTTTCTTTCGGGCATTGAAATATGGCAAGGCATTCTACTTTAGTTCGTCGTTCCTTAAATTGCCAATATTACTACCAGGTAAATGTCTGTTTTGGAGAAACGGGAGAAAAAAAATTAATAAAAAGTAAAAATAAATCTAAGGTAGGAGCAAACAGGGGGCGTGAGAGTACGGAAACGTCTCCATTGCCTGTCAGCTTCTCTCCCTCGTCCCCGATTGGACAATTCAATCTCATTACCAACACAGATCTTTTTCTTTTTATCTTCTTTTTCCATTTCTCCCTACCTTTTTTTTCCCGGTAAAAAGAGAGCAGGGATGGATGTTTAAAGAAAAAAGGGGGTATGCAAATATTTAAATTATTTGGAAGGCCATTCATTCCGGAGGCATATTTACATATAAAACTCATAAATCAACACGAAGCGCATTCTGAAAAATGAATACAGTTTTCGATCCACTTTAATTGAGTCGAGTCATTCATATTAAAATCATACTTGATTTTTCAAATGAGGTTAACGATTTCTTCTTCAATGAATAATAACGGTAAACACTTTTCAAAGACAGATTTTTGAATTAGATCAAGGCAAAGTAATGTTTTCAATGATACCATAATACAGTTATAAAAATTGAAGGTAAACCCATTTATACAAAATGAGCACACTTAAGCATTTACCTTGTCTGTCAATCAAATAAGAGTGACAAAAAGGCAAGCAATACCGGAAAGCATTGATTATAAACCAGTCAGAAAGGTAATTTTTCACTTCATAAAACAGAAGAAAACCTTCAACTATCCTTAATGTAACTACCACATTACACTAACATTTATAGAAATAAAATAAACCGCAATGTACAAGTTTACCGAGGCAATTTATAAACATTAGCATTGTTCTGTTACAATGAGGGGGGGAATCAATATTTGCTATGATTTTTTAGTCATAAAAATTGAAAGAATGTATAAATGATAAAATATTGAGTACGTGTTTTTTTGTGCACTGTTTTTAAACCTTCACAATAAATCGAATATAGTTTCAATTACATCTTACATTAAAAATTTCCCGAGCAACTTAAATTGGTATTTAGAACAAAATATGATTCGTAAAACAAAAATCATGCTATCATTACCAAGTGCTAAAATAATGATATAATCTTATTTGATCCTCGATTTATAACGCTCATCCTCAACCCTTAATCTTTTGATTTAAATTATAATTATGAAACAAAAATCGACTTAGTTTGGACAAAAAGAGTGGCGATTGAATTGCGGCTTTTGTCAAATAAACCGGCTGAGTATAACCTCTGCAGCAACTCAACTAAGGTCATCAGTTTAATTTGTTTCGTTTAATTTAAATTTATTTATAACGAAATGGTAAATAATATTATTGGTTATATGATTTATATACACGAATAGGTATTATATATCGCACAATTTTCCGACATTTTGAAATTTTAAGCTACTTCGCTATATTTCTATGCTAGTGATCACAAATGTCTATTATAAAATGCTAAACAGAGATGGAAAAAAAACGCAGCAAAATTTTATTTTAATATTTCATAAAATTTAGAGAAACTTGCAAAAATTAAAACTTGAAATACATTGTACTTGATATAGAGCCAAGTTAACAAAAGAGACTTTAAGGGGAAATTCAAATAGATTATTAAGAATAGACTGTGTTATATTCACATAAAACATTATTTCAAGAAATAAATATGCAACTATTTATTCAAAGCAATACTTCTTCGTTTCTTTTTTAAGTTACCTCATAATTAGAATATTTGGGCTGGAACCAGTAAAAATAATAATTCCAAGTAATATGTATGTAATCCAAGTAATATTTCCATTTCAATATAATGAACAAAGGTAATTGTTTTTAAGTATAACATGATAAGCATAGCATATAATTTAATAATGTTCAGAAAAGAATGAAGACCATCTCACAGATTTAAAAAGCATAACTTGCTCGACATAAAACTTGTAACTGTCACCAACGGTCACAGTAAAATTAGCTGACAGGACTAAACTTCTATATGGCCCCCTTCAGAAAGCAAGTCGGAGGGACTACGGAAAAGATAGGAAAGCAAGCGTGCATTACAGTGATTGGAAGCGCATTAGAGCACGTTTTAAAAAGGAAAAGCATCCTGAAAGATTTATACCTCTAAACACAAAGAGAAGCGAGAGAGGGGTTAGGATACAGAGGGGGGAAAGAAAGAAAAGCCACGGCCTAGGCTTTCTGTTTATCAAAGAGCTTGCTCCAGGGTTGCAGGGGGGAGAGAAAATTCGAAGGGGCCGAATTACGGGGGGTAGCCAAATAAGAGAAAGAAATAGGAAACGGGCGAAATGATTACGTAACTTGCACTTATTTCGTTTTGGGGAGTTTCCTGAATTTTGTGAGAATTGGCGGACTGCATAGAAAAAGGAAAGAAGAATATTGCGTAAAAAATTTACTTGATCGCCTTTGAAAGTAGAGTGGTAGAAAGTTTCTCTCTCTCTCTCTCTTTCCAGTTTTTTTTTCTTTCTACCGAACAAAAGTAAAGTTTTAAGGGAAGGAGAGAGGACATCAGACATGAATTTTATGGCGTGGCTATTCCAGTAACCTCTGCCAATTTTTCGCATCTGGATTGAAACTGGATTATTCATGACATTTTTTTTCTTTCAGACTTCAAATGCAAAAATGCGGGATACATGCACGAAGAACGAATTGTACTGTTATAAAAACAATGTTGCTCCCCCCCCCTTCAAACTAGAAATGCATGATACATACAATAAAAAAGACCGTAATAATACAAATACAATGATATACAGCCTAAAATGTTTCTATATATAGCTTACAACGCAATAAAGAATATAATCCGTTTAACAGAAGATCAATCATATTAAAAACAAAGAATGTTTATTTTAAGGAGTGGATTGTTTTTTGGTTTACAATAAAGAAACAGTATTTTCAAAGTTTGAATTAAAATTAATTTTTCTTCATAAAATAAAAATGCTTCTGAGGTTTGATACAATGTTTATATCAATTTAAAGATAGCCGCATGAAGCAAACCACATGGGCGAAAGATATATGTAGAAAAATGAAAAACACATAATTGTTTATTTGAAAAATCTTCAAGATTTAAGATGATGTACGTTAATATCAAGTCTCAATGTCCTCTAGTTGGTATGGTGTGAAGCTCAGGTGTTTTCCTTATCTTTTGACCAAGAGTCAAAATGATAAGGAAAACACCATCGTCAATAGCTCTCGTAATGATTCAAAATACGACGTTATCAAAAAAAAATCAAGATTTGAAAAAAAGTTTTTAAACTTACACTTACGATGTTCTCAAAATGAATCTGTTTTAAAATAAACCAAATTAATAGCCAGTTTAAAAAAATTGCAAGCAAATAATACACAAAAAAACTATATTACAATGATTAAAGGCCGAGTAAAATCACAGCTGTTAGAACAGGGGAGGCCAACCTTTTTGGGAAGAGTGCCACTATCTGATAAAAACAAAATTATGCGTGCCAATTCAAACTTTTCCAACAAACAAAAGAAAATGTAAGTTTGAAGAAATGTCACTTATAGGCTCAGTATGGAGTTTTTAAGCAAATAGAACACATTTTATGCAAGTTTAAGTAGTGGAAATTTAAAAATATAATAAATAAGACCAAAGAAGAACTCACATTTTATAGTTAAAAGTTGTTGTTTTATAAGTTTCAATAAGGTTAGACATAAAGTAAAACTGAGTAACCAGAAAAATTTAATTCTGAATAATTTTTAAGCAGTCAGTACTTTTTTTTATTTAATGTGGTGTTTCAATTTGTAGAATTGTAGCTGAGTTACTACATTAGGAATAGTTCTCGAAGATGCTGACAAATTCGGGTTGTTTTAGATGTGCATCGGTTTCTCTTTTTCTATCCAAAATCGAGATAAAAAAGCAAAAGTGTATTCGCAAAAGAAGATAAATGAACAACCAGGATTGGAAAATAACATTCTTTTCCTTGTAATCTTAAATTTAAATGCCTAATAGTATCGGTAATAAAAGCTAAATCTCAAAGCCTTTCATTCTTGAAAAGCACTCACTCACTGGGCAGTTCATTGTTTTCTGCCAACACGCTCCCTCCAACCGCAGTATTTACTTCCTTTGGAAAACGAACGCACACAACAATGAAAAAGTGTTGTCTGCATCATGATTTTCTATTGTAATTTAATTAAATGTACTTAAAATAAGTTTTGATGCTTTGTTTTGTCTGAACAATCACCTTTCAATAAATCAGCAAACAAATAAATTAGTGTTTACTATTATCTTTTAAATTTTTCAATAAGTCTTCGCGTTCCACTTTTACAACTCAGTCGTGACACGCGTGCCGCCGGTTGGGCACCCTGTGGTAAAACATGGAAAAGGGGAAGGAGTCATACCTGTACTGTACAAGTAAAATTGAAATGACCCCCTCCCCCCCGAAAAAAAAGATTTAAATTATTCCTTATAAAATATCCGAGGATGGCAGGGAGACCCAAAATAAAGCTGTAGGAATCTGTGTAGCTTTCTGATTCCTTACATGCACAAAATCAATTACGTACAAAATATTTATAAAACACCATTAATAAAGCAAGAAAACTGAAGAAATCAAAATTTATAAAGGGGGAGGGACTACGGCAAGTGGACATTTTAGTCTTTCATAAAATGTATCAAAAGGAGTAGGCGAGCCTTTTTTTTCCAGAGGGTGTGGGGTGCAGTTTGTAAACAAAGAAGATGCCTTCTTTGACCTCACCACAGGAAAAGACCGACTTTGCGGTACTTTTGGCCACATAGTAGGAAGACGGAACCTTTTTAGCCACCTTAATGAATAACTGTCAGAAAAGTCCTATCATCGGTGTGCGAGCTCGTATTACAAGACAGAAAGTGTTTCTCAGAAGTTCTCGAGGAAGTCAAGATGATTAATTTAAAGAGTTGTACTTGAAGCGGAAAGGAAGCGCGGAAGTTTGAAAAGGGAACACACGGAGACGGCAAAGCAACTCCGTTTCTCAACTTCAAAGAGTTTTAAAAATGAAATCTATTTAAGGAATAGGGGGAAGAATATGAAAAAAATATGTTTATTTCCTTTATTTTAAGCATTTCAAAACAAACACGTTTAGGCAGTGAATGTCAAGATCACTGAAGTCTATTTAAAATGTAACCTATTAAGTAGACAGTAACGATAAAGAAATTTAGAATTGTTTCTGAATAAAGAAACTAATAATCAAAACAAGGATGCATTAGAAAATATTATTAAATACACAAATATTTTAAACATGTCAGTAGGGATACGATCACCTTGTTTGTGGAAAGTTTTAGTTATTGACTAGTTAAATTTTTCACTACTCTACAACTGAAGAATACTTTTTGAATGAAAATTTGAATTACATAAAAATTTTCAAGGAATTTCAAAGTGATCCCAAAATTAGTGTGAAATGCTACTATGTTAAACCATGAACTTTCAAATCATGTTAATTTGGATTAAAATTGTGCCCCGCTAATAGACTGCAATTTGAGGCTTTGGGAACTTTCGAGATAAAGATCTTACGTTGCATTTTTGGTGGGGTCCAAGTGAGTGGATCACGGAGAAAATCTAATTTAGAAATCGATAAAATTTACAAAAACCAGATATTGTAAAATTCGTCAAATTATAGTGACTTAAATGGGCTGGTTACCTGGCTGAAGATCGTTGTTGCAAGAAAATTTTTCTGGCAAAGCCCATGGGAAATAGACCTTGGAGCAGACCCCCGCTAAGATGGATTAATTGCATTGAACAAGATCCTAATGTTTTTAAGGTTAAAAAAATTACATACATAAAATTAAATAAAATGACTCATGTCTTAGTAGTGAAATGCAAAAGAATGTAGTTTTCCCTCGTTAAAATAAAAAGAAAAAAGATCTAAAAGATTGCTATAGTTTATTTTGAACCAAATAGCTCTTGCCAAATGGGAGAAAATTAAAAAAAAAACCATTTATAATCCCACTTTTTAAATAATTAGCTTTTCGGAATTTTTTTCTCCAAATCTAATGAATGAAGCTCAGTAATTAATGTAAAATAAATTTAGCTGTATTCTAATTCATAATACTAGGATGTAGAATGGCAACATTCGATAAAAACTGAAGATTATTTATTAACCTATTAGCTGCAACGCTCCTCTATTTTTTCAAAAATATCATTTTAAAAAAAAAAAACATGATTGGAAACTAATTACTCTGTTAAACAACTTTTTGGGCATATGTATAAGTCATCTGACCAAAAATTTAAAAAAAAGAGCAGTTAGTGGCTGAACATAAGTATGTTTTTATCAGTACTCTATGATTAGTAATGTTCATAATAATTATTATACATGCAATAATCATTCTAAAAAATAACTGACTCTGTAAAAATTCCATAATTTAATTTTTATTGATTTCATAATAAAAAGTACCTTTTCTTCCGTTTAAAATAATTAAAAATTTATAGAACATAATATGTCATTTTGTATTGTAACACGAAACATAAAAGAATTTTTTTACAAATATTGTTGCTTTTTCAATTTTTTTTTTCTTTTTGGAAGAATTTTTTATTTATTAAAAGAATCTGTCCAGTTTATTTTTTTCCTTCTAACTGAATGCAATGAAAAAACATAATAAAAGGGATAAGAATAACATCCCGTTTAAGATGATTCAATTTTCACAATCGAATTTATTGTGGATTAACATTAAAAATGAGTTTAAAATCCAATGAACAATTTGGAGAAAATATTTTTAAAGCGAATCATTTTCAGATCAACTTCGATTTCAACAACGCTATTGAAAAGAGATTAAATGATAAATTTCCTTCAGAAAAGTACTATAGAAAAAGAATGAAAGAAAGCATCTTTCACAAGGCATATGCCTATAAGTACATTCTCAAACGCGCATTTGCACTTAGATAATGACCAGAAAATTACCGATTGACTCATTTTTTATTTACTCGTCTCTCTTTCTCCACCTTATTTTCCCTTTTTACCTCTTCTGTTATTTGAGTTGACCCGAAAATAAAAGACACGTGCCTTGAGAGCTCCAAAAACCATTTTTATTTAACTTGTCCCCCTTCCCTTTCTCTACAGGAAAAACTCGAACCCAAATTGAAACTACCGGAGCAGCACTTAGAGCAGGGGAAGGGTACAGAGAGAGAGAGAGAGAGAGAGAAAGGGAAAAAAAGTTATTTCGCACCAGTAGCTTCCTCTGGAGGATTTAAAATTTAAAACAAATTTCAGGAGGGAAATTTTGCAAAACATAAATCTCATCTTTAGCAGTCCGATTCTAAATAGCAAATAAAATAAAATAAAAAAACAACACAAAGTGGAGGGGAAAACAGAAAATAAAGTAGAAGGAGGGAGAAGAGGGAAAAAAATCGAACGGAAGAGTCTGAGTCTGTGCTGTTTATAACCAAAACGGGCTTCTCTCTCTCCTAGGGCTTTTCCTTCTCAGCTGAGTCGGGATTAATTCATGAGCTGCGGGGTTTTGGGATCCCTCCCTCCCTTTTGGTAAAGGGGAGGGCACGACGTGGGACCCACCCATAAATCAAGTTACTTGGCATGTTTGGATGTAATGTTCCCAAAGGACGGAAAAGGCGCTCTCTTCTGACGAATGGCCAGGATGCTAAGAGAAGGGAGGACTAAGAGAAGAACGGGGATTGTTAGAAACAGAGAAGATCAACCGAGGACGTTGACTGAGACACAGTCATTCAGACGATTCAAGTGCATTTCTATTAAGGTGGAGGGGGAATAGATAACTAGAAAAGATATTAAATGAATAAGCAATGATATCATTTACAAATAAATAGAAGGTATTTAAACGAATGGAAAATTACGATACTACTAGATATATTTCAAAAATTAATTCAGATATTCCTTTGTATAAGAAATCCTTATTAAAAGTAGTATCCAAAATCACCATTAAAGGTTAAGAGTACATTATAAAAAAAGACAAAACTATTTCTCGGTCATTTGCTGTGTATTCCACAGACATTTATCTCTTACGATGAAGGTTTGCATAGGAAATAACTCAAAGACTTTATTTATAAAAAGCAATAAATCTTGCATTTAAATTTTTGTTAGGCCGATTGTATACAAAATAACTGCAATGTTACTTTAAACATATGCAAATTACTCGTGTAAGAAAATACCTAAAATATGAATTAAAATAAATAACGCCAAATAGCTACCGCAAAAAATAACAAGAAATTCTGTAAGTAATTGAAATTTCGTTAAAAATGAATGAAAACATAAGATTTTCTGTATCATTTTCTTCTCGGAACGTTAAAATATTCATAATGCATACTTTATCAGAAAAACATATTGAAATTTTCGTGAATGTCTAAAGTACCTCACGATTTAAAAATAAAATTTTCGATATAATTCGCACAATTAAATGAGTTCTGAAGTAAAATCTAGATTTTTTTTATTAATAATTATTTAAATACGTTGACTGAAACAATGCTATTTCTTTAAAGAGACCGGAAGAAAAGAGTTATTTTTTTGTCGACAATAAAATGTAAATATCCTTTCAGAAATGCCTACAATTTTATTTCAGAAAAAGAATAATAAGACATAGAAAAACACAGAAGTGCGTTTTAATTAAAACAGCAAAAATGCATTCAGGAAAATATATTTTATGTACCTTCACCGGACGAATAACAAAGAAGTATCCTAATCGGTTTTTCAGCTAGAAAACATATTCCTCTTTCCCCATTAAACTTTCCCGACGCAATTCGCTAAGAACACCACTGCGAAAAGAGCTCTCCTCGTGTTTTATCTTTTTATAAATTTAAACGTGCAACCCTGTCGAAGAAAAAAATGAAATAAACAAATACAAAATAGAGCGACGGCAAAAATATAACGGGAGATTTCTCGCCTTAGATATCCCCTCTATAATAGCTGGAAGCGTCTTTTTCCCGTTAATATTACGGGAAAGGGGAGGGGATATGAATCGAGGAGGGGGAAAGCGTCTCTTAAAGTTGATGTTTCTCCCAGTCAACATTACTGACAAGAAGATGACACAAACGTCGGGCGAGCAACACAGATGTCTTTCCCTTTCCCTCTCTCATATGAAACCCCCATCTCGGTTTTGTCCCTTTCACCAGGGTAATCTATGATAGCTGTTAATGTGCTTTATGTACCCCGCCTCCATAAAGAGAACAATCAGTTTACAAGATGGCGGAGCGTGCAGTTTCATGAAGCTACCACAGGAGGTCGCGGCAATCGATTTCGGAGGACAATCTGGGCTTTATCCCTAGTCTTCCCCTTCCCCCTTACGAAGGCTGGAAGTTGGGAAAAAAGCTGGGGGTATTCTCCCTAACACGGTGAACAGTTTCATGAGCACTTAATGCGAGGAATTTATGTACACGTGAGTTTAGCTCACGTGATCTTTTCGTAACACTGATTTTCTTTTTACACAGCAGAAAACACGTGCGTTATATTTTAGTTTCCTTTTTTTTTTTTTAAAAAAATTCTTTTTCACGAGTTAATATAAACATGAAACGAATGTAAAGCTTGGTAATGAGACATTCAAAAACTCGTACAGTAAAAAACCTGACAGAAAGATAAAAAGAGGAATTTATATTGACATTTTGTACTATCCGAGAACACTGATTCGTACGCACACAGATAAATACAATCATTATTTACAACAATGCGTTATCACTTGCATACAGTTTATTGAAATTAAAAGCTCTGAATTAAATTATTAAAGATATTGCGTTTCTTTTAAAATAAGTAGGAAAAGGCTATAAACTTTTAATTCATCACATGCTTTGACTTACTTAATAGGAGAATCCATTTCTTTTTCTTTCTTTTTTAAAAAAAGAATATGAAATGCTGTTATATTGAATAATGAAAACAATCCTTGCTATGATTTTAAAGTAATCAGTACCATTCTCAAACAAGATTTTTTACGCCTATTAGTTAAAAACATAATTCTACTTATTAACAGGAATAGAGATTAGATAACACATGGATCGTAATGAAATACTGACACTCCAGTATATTTGTAAACAAAAATGTTCAAATGGGAGCGACGGATTCTCTGCAATATGAATTATTCTCATAATAACAGACACAAATTTACAATCATAATTTCAATTTTATCCATTTTATACTTTAAACAGCGATATATAAGATTATCTTTTGGTATTATTTCGGTGTTTCAAAAAAGTAAAAATTACAATATATATATTTTTTTTTGTATTTGACTTTTGTTTAACTTTTTTATATGCCCCCTGGGTGGGAAAGGAACGCGGAGAGAAAGAGTACGAGGAAGGATAAAAATATAGGTTATTGAGAAAAAGAGGGAGAAAAGTTTTTTTAAACTCCCTTTTAGAGGAATTCAAGGAAATGGAGTAACGGGTAATTTAATCGCAAACTCATCATATGCAAAGAAAGACATCTATAGTTGCATTGGTGAGTGTCAGTGATGCTATTCCCGTTTATAAGTGAGAATACTGATTAGAAATTTCTCTCTTTCGGGAAAACAAAAATGTTTATTTATTTTAACAACAAAAAGTTAGGCAAAGAAACTTTTTTTTTCATAAAAAAAAAATATTGATGAGAAATGAGATGTTTAAGTCGAGCAAGAGGAATCAAAGCCTTTTTTTAATAATTAAATTTGTAATAGAATATACTTTTCATTATTTAGAATCATAAGAATATCAAGAGAGTTCATCAAGTAATTTTGTTAAATTCTACAAAGGCTTATTTACATTATTATTATATTTGCTTTATTGAATATATAATTTTCTGCAAATAACCTCAAATTTTTTAAGCTTTGAAACCTAGCAATAAATGGCTTATTGTTTTTTTTTTTCTTTATTCGAACAGGGATACAAGCATTTTTGGATGCATTTCTTTGTATGTAGCCTTCCCTTACGATTTCGCTTAGTACCTCAAATAGAAAGGGGTTGACTGGCCTAAAAACTGGTTCTAACCCCACGAGATAGTCCTCAGACTACAACGTTAATTGGTACTGCAGCATCCATCTTTTATATTCAAAATTTTAAATTCTTTAGTACCTCTCATTTGTAGATTTTAATATCTACCTGTGTATTTGGTTGTCTTAGAAATACAATATAATGACAAAACACAAATCAAGTAAACCTACATTCTGAAAAAAACGTTATACCATTAGTATATTCCCTACAAAAAGCATTTGGCATCTCTGTAATGTATTACATAAATTATCAATAACATATGTGAAAAAAAATCGCCAATTACGCAAATATTACAGTAAATAATCAAATCTAATTTTTAGGCATACCATTTATCAAAACACTTTTCACGATTGTTACAATACCAGACTTCTGACTTTACGAAAATATTAGTAGACAATACGATGGTTATTATAAATTTATCGACTTCCTTCATCGAATCATAAATTATAAACATTAATAATACGAATTACACTAAAATAATCTAGTACTGACGGTTGAAGTTAAACCCTTGCCGCGAATGGAAATCCTGAATATCGAAAAGCCAGGTAGTGTTGTTTACCTTATATAGGGTGGCCGAAGTAAGCGTTTTAAATATATTCGGCCTATCCACGTCTAAGCGTATTGACCTAACCGGCTGAGCAAGGTGCCTGCCTCACAGAGGGGTGAGCAGCTGGCAATTGATTGGTGGTCACGTGAGCCTGGCCAATGCGTACTTGCGTGACTGGGAGAAGGGCTCCATAAATCTATGCAGCCCCCTTACCCGAAAGGAGAGCCTGTAGCCAATGAAATTATGGCTTGAGAACTCCTTTTGCCTGAATTGGGGGGTCACACACAAAGTGAGCAAAAGATTGACACAAAAAAATATCAATAGATGCTATTAAAATTCATATTAAGCTTTGGAATCCACAGTGTTCAAATTTTAAAAACGTCTAATAAATATAAATTAAAAATATCGTGGATGTTCAGGACATAGTTCGCATTTTAAGGAGATAATTCCGACACCCTTGCCATTATAATATATTTATTAGATGCAAACATCGTCAAGGGTGGCTGATGTTATCCCTTCAAAGCTGTCATAAAATAGCTTAGTTATATAGATATAAAATTGACGTACGTTAACTATTCCACATACACACAAAAAAAAATTGAAAAAAAAATGTGTGTTTGATATATAGAAGTTTAAATTTATTGGATAATGTATGTTTTCCACGCTCGTTTAAGCGTATTATGAGTTATAAAATATGAACAATTCATATAAGCAATATAAATTCAAACAACATAAAATTTACTATTGAAAATAATAAAGAATTATCAAAATATGCTTAAAAATAAGATACCCGTTAATTTTTAATCACACGAAGGCAACACCATAACTAAAATGATCGACAGGATTGACTGAACAAATAGCTAATTTTTCGAGTGTGAGAGCTTATTACCGTCATACTTTAAAGAAACACACGGGCTATTGGCGACGGAACTCTGTTAAGTGACGAGGATGACACCTGAATTCAATGTCACACACAGTAATTTTTCAGGGGGGGAGGGATCCAGGGTCGACAATCCACCATTCTCGTATCATACTCCAATACGGCGCTAAACATATTCTTTTGATTTTGTCGATTGTCAAGAACAAAAAAATGTAAAAATAAATAAATAAATTATTAATGACACAAAAAATTAAATTTTACTACTATATACATAATTATAATCAATCGAAAAAAAATCAAGGGTGATGGGGGGACGGACACGTCGACCCCCACTGCCCAAACTGTTTCCCCCTCTCAAAATTACCACACCACACAAACGAAGGTACTTCGATCTTCAACATATTTAACAGGCATCAGCTTTACATGGCAGGTCTACCGTGGCACTTTAAATCAAACTTATGACAAACCGGCCACGAGGTCGAGACCATAACCATTAGGTTAATACAGGTACCAAATATTCATTCCAATAAAAAAAAAATTAAGGCGTAGTTAAATTAATTAAGATTACTCCCCCCCCCCCAAATCACTGAAGTATTAAATAAATTCTCAATCGCACGATGTGAAAAAAAGCTTAGCCTCAATCAGCTCTTTTTTTTAAAACTATTTAAACAAATATTTAAAGCGTTCCTTAAAAATATTTCAAAATGAAATGAGTTAACAAATGGTTGTATACATTATTGTAACAAACCTATATTTATGTTCTTAAATATACTCTTTAATATACTCCTCTCATCTGTAATAATAAAAGAAAAAGAAATCGCATTTTGATAAACCTTTACCTTAAAAAAAGGCCTTCCATTTATAATTGTTTAATAACAATCCTTTAAGACATTTAATTTAAAAGAACTGCTACAGAAGATGAAACACGTTCAATAAATGATAGCTAATACTTGTGTCAGAAAATTCAGATCTTCAGGATATATGTCCAGACAAGTGTACGCCCCCGGGGTTTCAGGAGGAACAAAGCCAGTCTTTTCAAACCCCCTTGGTAGAACCTTTGTCGTGATTTGTAAGGACCTATTTATCTTTTTCGGAGAATTAAGACCGGCAATTAATGAGAAAATAAATTACGGAATGAATCAAAGTGACAAGTTGCCCAAGTACCCTATGGCCTAAGGAAAAGTATAGGGTGATCTAGATAATCATTTCCGAAGCAGAGAAAAGTTTATTCGCTCTGCCAGTGAAATTAATGATTGGATTTAAGTTAAACAAATCGCACACTCAGTGAAGTTTTACCCTGGCTCCCGATATTTATGAGGAAATTTATAATTGTTTCGGAATTCAGATGAGAATTCTTGAAAAGCAGGCAATGGAAAAATTTATAGTGTGAGAAAATGGTAACAATTGGGACTAGAGTATTAGCGGCACAACGAAGAACAATTATCGGTTAATCAGTATCTGAATAGGATTTGAATTCCTCCAGCTGGAATTAATTACATTACATTTTATCATCCCTTCACCCCTCAGATTTTTTAAATAAAATCAGTTTGTTTTTGTTTTCTTTTTTAATAAACCGATGCAGAGAGAGCAGGTAAAAATTTAAGTTTTAAAAAAGTGCCCAACCGACATCTCTATAAATAAATCGATGGTAAAAAAAAAATCGAAAAGTATTCAGCTACGTCACATAAAACCGAAATATATATTAATCGATTTTTTTAAATAATATGTGCATCATCAACTAGAACACAATAAAGCAACACGAGGACTGTTGGTGACGAATCTCGGTCAAGTGACGAGGACGACACCTGAGCAGACACCCCCTTTCCGAATTATCACACCAGACAAACGGAAGGACTTCTGAGAGTGGAGCGTTCATCAGCCCCTGAACATGGAGGGTCTGCAGTGGCAATAGGACTCAAAATCATGATGCACGAGCTCGTGACAATAACCGACAGGATACCGTCGTCACCACAACAGCGCAATACAAATTACTTGCCATCCATCCGGTATAGGGGTTAGTGACGCTGACTGCGGTGCCGTAGAGCCTGGGTTCGAATCCCGGAGAAGGCATGGATGTTTGTAAATGTATAGTGCCTTCGCGGCACGGGGATACTCTTAATAGCCTGCAAGTCCTTTCGTGAGGGAAGAGATGTTGGAGGACCTTGAAAGTCCCAAAGGTGCTCTCCTTCAAAATTGCGGTGGGGGAGGGGAGAGACCGGGCCCAACCGTACTGTCACCTGCATGGTGCTCAAGGCTTAGGCTAATGACAGGCGTAAAAATCTAGCCCTTAACTGCAGGGAATTTCGTGGACCTTGATCTGATGTTACTGCCATTCAGGAGGCATAAGTAACATCAACAAATTTCATTTTACATCTCGTTTTCAATCATAGTTTTGAGAAGTCTCATTAACACTGGCGTAGCTAGCCCTCAGAGGGGACCAGAATCAATATTAGTTGGAGACCCTTTTCTGGGGGCCCCTTATCATTGATGCGGCAGGTGCAGAAGTAGCTACACTTCTGCTCAAGCAATAAAAAAATATTTCAATAATTCACAAAAAAAAAAAAAAAAAAAAAGAGGATGGGGAAAAAAAGGAAATTAATTTACTCAATGATTCCTAGATTCTAAAATGTAATCAATTCAATTCTTTATAATTCCAATTTTTTTCTAATTCTATTCTACACTCACTGCAGTTCTAATTCTATTCACTGCTCTCACGTTCTCTCTCTCTCTCTTTGCTGCTGTTTTACACTTCCTTTTTTTATTTTCTTAATCTATTTGAAAGAGAGACATAATTAAGTTATTTAATTTAAGAACAATTAATCTTTTAAGCGAAACTCTAACAATATAAAATTTATTTCATCAGGAATTTAAATTAAATAACTCACAGGATATTTCAGATTAATTTTTAAACATATTCGTAAATAACACAATACATGCTTAAAATTTTTCTTGAGAGAACACTAAATTAAACACCTATTAATCTTTTCAACATTGTGATAATTCTGCAAGAGGAATGACAATGAAATCATATCTATTCAGACACCTTTATAATCAACATTAATTACCGTTACGACTGTAGAGATTTAAAATGCTAGAAAGCTTCGATCCAAAAAGCAATTAAACTATCACCATTTGAAAATTAGTCGATTCATTTATTCAAATTTAGATTCCACGCACTCTATCAGTACTTGCAGAAAAGCAAATGGCATTCAATCGTAACGAAAACGAGAAGAATTCTCCATTAAATCTTCAGCTACAATATCGTCTCATTCAAGATACATTTCATCGAAGTTGATATTTTAATTTAAATGCCTGCGATAGACGAAACACAATTAAAATGCGCTATAAACACAAAATCACTCTTTCAACTCAATTTTGAAAATGAGGATTAGTTTTCAATGAATTTGAATACAACTCTGAACAAACTAGGACCCAACAATTTTCTCTAAGTGAAGCGAATTTAATTAAGTTACTTAAGTGTAAAATCGCTCTTAGATTAAACCCAATCTCTAGGAGTGGACATTAGGAATGAGTTGGCTAACATTAAGGCAATAAAACTTCTGCTCAAGCACATTCTTAATGGCTTAAATAACTTTGTCTGACCTGAGACTTCATAGTCAAATAAACACATTTAGCAGTAGGAATAGCTTTCTAAAGTTTACAGACTTGAAACATTTTTCACTAAATGGGCCTTCTTGTCGATTAAAGAGTTTAGAAATATCACTTTAAGGGTGACAAGATGAAATTAAAGTAAATGAAGATGCGGCAGATGCGCTTAGACAGGCGGAGTGTAAGCCGTTGAGGGGCGCAAATATTCCTCTTTTTATAAAAGAAAAATATTACTATCGCAGTATTTGCGACGCCGGAAATGAGAACAGCCAAGAATCTACATTCCAGCACGCATTTAGTCTTGTATATCTGAAAGTCTTAAGCTTTTAAATAAAATATATACATCAAATAATTTTTTTCTTTTAAAGTGTGCACAATAAAGTTCGTAATAAACCTTGAATTAAAAAAATATATATATAAATTAAGATTAAAAATTTTTTTTAACCCAAAAAGTCACTCCAAAAGTGTAAAAAGAGTTTCCACTCGTTTTAAAAAGCAAAATTCTTAACGGCAATAAATTATAACCCGGAGTTCGTTTTAAAAGAAAAATTACAAAAATTAAAAACAATTAAACAACTTAAAAATGTTTTGTTTAAGTAAAAGTGATGCCCTTGATTGCAGATTTTAGTAAATTTGATTGTCAAATTCTTTTTCAAGAGATTTTCTAAAAACTGGTTTAACTTTACCTTTTTATAAAATCAAAAGCTGTCCTAAGTCAGCATTGTTTATAATACTGCAGTTATTGAAATGATGAGAAAGCTTGGTATGTTTAAATCCACATTTTATTGAAGAATAAACAAGCAGCACAAACAGCAGTGACATAAAAAGTACATCACAAACACATGGTCTTATAAGACAGACACAAAAGCATTCTTTAATCACTTTGGAGATCTCATCTATTAATCGCCTTGGCCAAATGGAAGATATGAAAATCATGATTTCAGGGAAAGGCTTTTCTGATTGATCTACATTCGCGGGTGATGCAAGATTGCGTCTTCCTGATTTTAAAAACGCTAACTTTTCAATGTTTGAACGATTAAGTCGTGATTAGTTCCTGTTGAGTGGAAAAATAAAAATTAATCATCACTCGAAGCAGTAGCGCAGGCAGGAAATTTTTCAAGGGGGGGTGAAAGGTCAAAAGTCCACTGTTCTAGTGCCATGCGTCGCCCAACATATTCTTTTAAATTTGTCGATTTTTGGGAACAAAAAGCAGTAAAAAATTCATTAATAAATGAATAGTTAGCATTAACTAATAAAATTAACTATTAAAACCAAATACTTAATCAATTTTTACGTACTATATACATAGAATTATAATCAATCGAAAAAAAAAAACCAAGGGCTTGGGGGGGGGTCCGGACCCTAAGGAATCCCCCCTTGCGTGCTCCACTGACGGGAAGTCCTGGAAGACTAACGACCATTATGAATTATATATATAAAATCCCATGAGAAAAAATTTAGTTAAATATTACACACTACATATACAGAGACTTTTTAAGGCATGGGCGATTTGGGCCCTGGTCTCACCCTCGGTGGTGGCCTCGTTTTGTTTTCGACTCAGTTTTAATTAGTTCATGATTCGGATAATTTTAATAGTCAAATATTGTTCTCGTACATATTCTCCGAAAAACAGGGGGAATTTCAAACTCAATGTCAACTGGCAAAAGTTATTATGTGATGACCATTGTCCATGTCTAGGCTTAGGCCTAATACCGTAAACAATCATTCAACTCGTTTAGTCGAAATGCGGACATCGGCCGAACCGGTTTGAGCTTAGGTTTTTGAGATTGTTAGCCGTGCACATTTAACCGTTTGAACGAGTTTGACAATGCATGTTATATACTGTTTACTTTTGAAGTTTTCCGGTAGGGTTTACTCCTGCATAGGAGCCCAGGGCTTCAAAAAATCTTAAGATTTCTCTGGGCCCAGAGCCTCATAGAGTCTTAAGACGTCCCTGCATATATGTATAGTTTCTTAAAATTCTTATGAATTTTATAAAGCGATTTTAATCCTTTAATTTCAATCCCATCTTATTTATTTGGTTAATATTTCCTAAAAAAAGAGATCCAAATTAATGCATATTAAATAAAAATAACAACTACACAAAAAGTTTCTACTATGCAAAAGTAATTACATGTTACAAAGTATGCAATGATAGAATCTGATTAATTCTGAAGACCTCTGCATTTTTATGCAATTTAAAAAAAAACAACCAAGAGAGTAATGATAAAGAAGTGAATATTGCACCTATATGTAATTGCAATTTAAATAACTTGAAAGAGACTAAAATTCTCGAGAGCCGGGAAATAATTTTAAAAAAGAAATTTCGTAAAACAGAGTTAGAAAAAAATTAAAGACACTCAGAAAAAAAATTATAATTAAAGATTTCTAGACAGTAAACCATAAACATTAAAAAATAAATGCCTGAGCAGCCCACTAACTAGAATCGGGCGTAGAATTGAGAGCGGAAAAGAGAATTCCATCGCTTCAGTTTGGATTTTTAATGGTTTCTAACGTAGAAGCCTTGGAAAAATAAGAAGAGAGTGAGTCAATCTTTCCAGCTAGTAAAGTGTTTTTGATAATGAACTATCCAGTTGCAAATAAAAGTCTACGTTTCATAGGTTCGGAAGAGAAATAAATGGCGGAAGGAACGCTTCATGCTACATAGATCTCGAGTCCCTTATTTTACTCCCTGCATGCTTGGGAGGATGGAGATTAAAACACAGAATGATGCGCTCATCGATGGTTAAGGGACGTTCCACAAAGTGAGAAAAAAAGTATTTACATTTGTTACATGCCATACTAAGTAAGAAAAGAGTCTTACACACGCAAAAAAAATCTTGAATTCTCTACATAAATATTAGAAAAGGGGACAAAGAAATTGTATTTTATTCAACCATAGAATATGAGTAAATGAATTCAGAAACCACATTTTTTTTTAAAGTTTCCTTATGAGAATCATAAAAGCAAGCATGTGCGAAAGACTCTTACACTAAATTTTTTAAGTAAATTTTAATATTTCATAACCCACTAAATAAGGTTAATAAGTGTAACTTCTGTAAAAAACAAAGATTTTGAATTTTCACGCAAAAATTACGAATAGGTTAAACACTAAATTTAAGAAATTTTAAAATTAAATTTCAAGAATTTACATTTTTTAAATATGAAATCTACACTTTTTAAAGCTTTAAATAAGCTATATATAAATATAACAGAAAAAGAACTCAAGAATTTTATTAAACCAACTAGTATTTTAATTTTAACTAAATTAATTGCTGTTTGACTAGAGTTATATAGAGATTGTCTCGAGTTTTTTTTTTAAATATTTAATAATGTATTTAATATGTATGTGTGTGTGTGTTTCGTAAATGCATGGCACAATCAATACATAAGTCAATGAATGTATTTTTTAGTTGACGGCTCTATTGGTGACTAGCCTTATAATTTTGCGCTTCGGTCTAATGACGAGGAAGACACGAACTGGCAACCCCTTCTCCAAACTACCACACCAACGGGAGGGCTTTGAGCCTTGACAGATTTAACGTGCATCAGCCTCTACGCGGCAGGTTTTGAGATACTAGGTTTCCAATTCGTGACTCGACAAGGCAGGCTAAGAGCTCGTGGCCCTGACCTCTTTTCTACCACGGTTACAGTTAAAAATATAAGAAAATAATCAATAAACAATTCAAAAGTGTCCACTCCAAGCTCTGAGAATAATTTTTATAAAAATATGTAATACTACTATTATTTCAATTTTAATTTAAATCTATTGGGGTTTTTTAAGACTTCATATTTCTTGGGCCGACTGTTGAATTCCCGAAAAAGTAATTAATAAATAATTCGATATCAAAAATATCTCAATCAAAAAACATCATATTCCTTTAACCCTTCGGGAATGAAATGAATTGTTTTTATCCTGTAATTAAAGTAAAACTGTTGCCACCATAATTCTCAAAATGATATCTCCACCCAACACGGAACATGACCTAAAAGTACGTCGTAAACTTTGAGAAACTCTTTCAATAATTGAGAACAACAGAGGGGAGATTGAGATAACATTTATATCTGGCGCAGATAGTAAAACGGGAGATTATTTTGCGCGTTTAAAAATATTTCTCCGCCATCTTTTAAAGCGCAAAGCCATTCAAATTAATTTTTTCTTCTTAAACATACTGAAAAATATGAAGCGGGTAGATTATTTCACTTGAAGTACTGGCTTTCACTCGCAAATAAAGTGAATGGATAAAAAGAAAGCATAGGAGTGTTTAATAGGACAATAATATACAACGTGAGCGGAGTAGGATCGTAACTTTTTCGCTTCGGAGGCGCTTCAAAACAATTTACTAATAAATAGTATTACTGTATCGCATTTGAAAAAATAAATTGACTTATCTATTATGGTATACATAATGGCATTGGTTATTTATGTTTACAAGTTTTCGTTCATTCATCATTGCATGGAATAGTAACGTTTAAATTGAATTACGTATTTATTTCTCTTCTTTTTTTCTACAATCACTTTTTTATGAATGAATTTTATGATATTAGAGAAAATGAAATGAAAAATGTGTAATTCAGTTATATATATTCTACATAACATGGTTATTTACAAATGGTAAAAAGAGAAATACACATTGTAGCATTACATCACTATATTTTTCTTTTCAGCAACAGTGTAATAAAATGAACAGAGAAAACTAGTATTAAAATGAATGCTTTGAAAATAATAATATAAAGAACCTGTAAATATGCACTATTTAATGATTAAATGATGAACTGTTACATCAGCTGGAGCCAGTCCTGAGTGGGGCCCCTTTTTGAGACTAGTTAATATTTTATGATTTTTTACCTTCACATGTCTTTATTGATACGGCTCTATAATACTGAATGATAAGTATTACAAATATATAATTACTAATTTAAAATTGAGAATAAAAAATAATTAATAATTTGCTTATTTATATATAGAAACGGAATTTTTTTGTTACGTATCATAAAACTACCTTTTTAAACGACTTTTTTCATAAATAATCATCAATGTTGTAATCGCTAAAGCTGTCTTGGGTTAATGATAATTAACAGGACCCAAATTCAGATTATTTTTTCAGATATAAAAGTACTCCAATATTAATATTATATTCTGGTTTCGCTTTCCCCTTAGAGAATCCCTTATTTTATCATATTACTCACTTTTATCCGAGTTGACACATATTTTTCTTTTATAAAATGTAAATAACTTTCTCCTATACTATAATACTAAATGAGCTATCCCTTTACATATTAAAATGAAAAACTAATTATTTATCAAGCATATTGAAATTTTAAACACTATACTATAAACAAATACATGTGAGTTACAATATCACAATTTTTTTTAATAAAAATTGCGATATTTTTTTCTGTCCGAAAATGTGCTCCATTTCATGCTCTCGTACAAATGGCAAAAATCGCCTTAAAATAATTAAATTTTTTTATTTTTTAGTAACAAATATTTTAAAAATAATTGAAAAGCTTGATAAAAATCTATAGTCATAAAATAAGTCTGTGTAATATACCAACTGTAGGGTAAAAATACATTTCCTTCTTAGTAATTCTAAAATCAATTAATTGGATTGGATTTGAATGAAATTGAATGAGAATTGGATGAAATGAATTTCATCGAATGAAATTGGATTTGAATATGAAGGTGATGGGAAAAAAAACATCGATTGGATTGTAACTAACTTAAGACTTAACTAAACTAAGCCAAGTCTAAGAATTTTCTTTCACTTCACGATTGAGGAAAGCATGTAAGACGAACTAACACAAACGAGTATTGGAGAATTATTTCGTACTGAAGAAACAGTACGACAGTAGCAATAATTAACAATACTTTTTCTAACAATTAGAACGGAATATGTTTAACAGTTTAATACATAAAAATGTGCTCCTAGTTATAAAGTTGTGCTTCTATTCATTAAATAATTCTTATGTCAGTCTAGCAAAGCAATATCAAGAAAATTTTAAATGAAAATCTAAAAATGAACCCAAAACAAGCAAAAAATGTTAAAAAAAGTCTTCTAGCTTTTTGAATCGTCTTTCTTTGTATCAGGTGACGCAAGGGCATTGCTTCATCAGTATGCATTCCTCGACACCGGATCTAGGAAGATAAAGGAAGCGGGGGAAATGGAAGGATTCATTGCACGGTGTCGGAAGGGGGCTTTGTAGGGGGGGGAGGCGAAAATTTACGTCCTGGGGGGCGGCGCAACCATGAGTTATGGGGTGCGTTTCGCAGTGGTAATGGGTGCTTCGATTAATCAATACCACGGAGCAATTAACGTGCAAATGCAGAGAGAATAGGCGTTAGGATCCTGAGGTATGGAAATTCAGTGTGGGTGGCCTCGAATACCCGAAATCCGTAGCATAACACCTTAATAAAGCGTGAAGAGAAGAGAATACATTCCAGAAACTCTCCGGCTCAGGAATCCTATTCGGTTGAAGCATTTATTAAACGTACCGGACTAGGATACTTTGATGTGTAGCTCACGTTGGATGCAGTTTGTGCCCTGTATTGCACTGTGCCCCTTATTGCACAGCAGGTTAAATCTACCATTTTGCAATTGTTAAGTCGAAATGTATAGCAGCAGCAATTGTGAATAGAGAAATGAGTAAACAGTGTTTAATTTAAAATTATGTGAAGGAAAAGAATATTACTA
>BMAO01021460.1:0-18628 GCA_019973975.1 Trichonephila clavata
GTAATAATCAACAAAAAAGAAATTCATATTTTATTGAATTTTACTGTTTGAGGTAAAAACTACAGTATAATGACAAAAAAAACCCTTTGTATGAGAAATAAAAAATCCAGTTAGTTTTTATTTTTTACAAATTTAGAGAAATGCATGATTGGTCTGTTAAGTATATTAATTTAAAATTTTTTTCTCATTTTTGCATTCTATCCACAAAATTATCATATTAATCATATTTTTATTGGATCTAGTCTATAACTAAATCTAAATCTAATGTTAGAATTTTTTGAAGATTGACTATGATCTCTGAAAAGATCTAAATCGTATTGATTAAAACGTTTATTTTTGTTTTGTAAAGAGAAAAGTGATTTCTAAAACATTCTTTTTTCACACTCAAAATTTAACTGTTAGTATAATTTTTAGCATTTAGTAGTATTAATATATTTTTAAAATCCAATTCTGAGTTTTTGATATTTGTATGATATTTTTAAATATGCAATAACACTTTTTAGAAAATTGTGGGTTATGGAACACATAAATTTAAATATCTTTCCATAGAAAGTATGCAAATTTTGTTTTGATTTTTACATCAATATTCAGACTAAATAAATTGTAATTTTGTCTTTAATTGCAGTTGAAGTTGGTTGGATTACTGAAATATTGTTAACTCTTGCATGGGCACTTAAATGAATTGCTAGCTTTAAGATCAGCCAATTCTTTATTTAAGTCATTTGAAAATCTAAACAAAAATACCCAAAACTCGCAAAAGCGAATCATTTAGACACTCTCTTTGGGATATGGGGAGAGAAAAAACGGACATGGCTATGGTTTTTTATTTTATTATGTGCCAGCTGCAAAGGTCGTTGTTTGTTGGAAGGAGAATACATACAGTGAGCGGATGGACCGGTCCGCTAAAGATCCTTATCAGAGAAAGAAAAGGGGTCCTATTAAAAATTTCACAGCGAGCAGCTTTTGCTTGAACAATAGAGAAGGGTCGTTTTATCCAAGGGGTCAAATTCTGCATAATACAACACAGTACCGGTTTGAGATGTTGCGAGGTTTCTTCCGCCAAAAGGGAAGGAAAGTGTTCATAGAGGCAACTAATTGCTTAACTCCTCTCCAACGGCTTTTCATAGTATTTTTAGCATTGACAACATGAATCCTTATCTGACAGAATGTAGCTGGATTTATAGTTTGTAAAATGCCTTACTTCGAAAGAGAGACAGGCAAAAATGAGAAAATATAAAACAGTAGGGTGTGGAAATGGCAAGGTCAAAATCAACGGTCAAGCAGTTTTAAAGAGAGCTCATTGATTGTGTGGGGACAGAAAGACAAGCAAAACTGTTTTTTTTAACTCGTGTAAAAGGGGATATTTACCATACAAGGGATTACTCTTTCTTCTTTTGTAATAACTATCAAAATTCAAATACCAGAATATTGAATAAACTTAAAGCATAATATAAGAGATTAAATCACGAAGGATTTTCACTTTGAATTCAAGCAAAATAATTAAAATTAAGAAAGAACTCAAACAATTAAATTTTTCTTTTGTGTGAAAATCATTAACTTTTCCTTTCAACCCCACTTAAACATATGAATATTGCTGTTGCATTTTTTTAATAACAGCAGTAATATTTTCTACCCATTTTTGATGCACTCCTCAATAAAGTTATTTTCAAATAAACAAAAATTTCTAATTAAATTTATATTTGATTTAGATCAAAAACATCGTAAATTAAAAAAAAACTTATTTGTAGCAAAATCTAATGTGTACATACAGTAGCGCATATAAACATTTTTCAAGGGGAGGAGGGTCCATTGTAGAAAGTTCCCCAACTTGTATCATACCTCAAGACAAAACCAATTAATTCTTCTGATTTTGTTAACAAAAAATAATAAAAAATAAATTACTGAATTAATAGCTAGCATTAATTAATAAAATAAATTGTAATTACAAGTACTTAATTAAATTTTGCATTATATACATATAGGATTATCATCAACTGAAAAAACTCAAGGGCTTTGGAGGGGGTCAACCCCCCCCCCCTTGTGTGCGCCATTGTGTACATATCTTTTCACTTTTTAGCAAAATTTTTGAAATTTATGGGAAAGGGAATACATAAACGATACATTTAAAAAAATAAAATTAAAGTATAAATTTGATTTCTTTTACGTGAAAATCTAATTTTTTTTCTGTCGAAAGAAGTAATTGAATTCTTTCTGAATATTTATACGATGTTGAAAAGAAAATAATATATAATACTTTTAAACTCGTTTTATAATTCAGTCTAAGAATTAGTGGCATGCACATACCTCTTTTTGGGGGGGGGGGTAAAAACACGTAGACCTAAGCGCGAAGGCATAAGCTGATGGCGAAAATTAAAACTTGTTTACTAAGGAGGGGTATTGAACTCTCAAACCCTCCCCTTGTGTGTGTGTGTGTGTACGCTACTGCTTAGAATTAATTGTATAGAGAATACATTCTCTTATATTTGAAGTTAATGGGGAATCTCCCAATAAGTTGGATTCAGATACACAAAAAATTGCTATACTTACACTATAAATCTATTTAACAAAATGAATGGATTTGTGTTTGATATATATAAAAAAAACAAACCATTGAATTGTACTTTAATTAAAATATTCTTTACTATCAGGATTGAAATTAAAGTTTTGTCTGAAATTATAAAGTCAAGATATCTATCTTCATTAATTAATATATTTCCTTTTTATTATAATCTTCATTTGAAAATGTTGAAGTAATGAAATTCAATAACATGTGCATTTAATTTTCTTGTTGTTAATAAGTGTTCCAAAGTGGTAGTAAAAATTTTCTTTCTTTCTTTCTTGTAGTAAACTCTGACGGCAAGTTTTCCTCATTCTGAAGCACAATTATTCCTGCATAAAAAATGCAATAATGAAGTAAATTTGACAATATCAATTAAATTGACAATTACTGGATAGATATTGCAAATTTAAATTTGTATACAGCTTTCGCAGCCAGAAATACTCATACAAAATGAATTATTTTCAAACTATACATAGTTTATTAACTAAAAAATGAAATAAATTTTTTTAAATGTATTTAAATAATAAAAACTACAAAGACCCATTAATTTTAAAAATAAAATTTGAGAAAACATATAGAACACGAACGTATATTTTTTGCGGCAGTTTCTGAAAAGAAAAAAAAAATGAATATAGAATTTTTTAGAAATATTCCCAAATTTTATATTGGAAAGATAGCTGCATTTTTAAGAATAACATTAAAACTACTTTTGTATTTGTATAAATACATTTTGAAAAAACGAATGCAAAGAATGATAGCATTTAATTTTGACTCTTATTTCTTTATTGTGAATGTGGTGTGGCAGTTAGGGAAGGATGTATCATTTTCCGTCATCCTCTTCCTCTTAAAAATGTGTAGAAATAGCATTTCCAATAATTAAATATCAAACAACAAATTTTAAATTAAAACAAATGTAAAAATTGTTAATAACATTATTCAAGAAAGTAAGAGAGAGAGTTATATATATATTTACATCGCACTATAAAGCTGCACGAACGCTATTGGTGAAGGTCCTCATTATTTTGAACTATGGTCACGTTTTGAGGAAGACACCTCAGCTCTCCTAACTTCCACACCACACCAACGAGAGGAATTGGACCCCTCGACATATTTAACGTGCATCGGCCTCCTTTGCACGGCGGGTCTTCAGCGGTACCAGGCTCAAACTCATAATACGCCAGCTACGAGCGGGTGACCTTGACCATTAAGCTACCACGGTCTAGTGGTCAAGCTGCTCATAAAAACTGGCAGTGCATACATAATTCGATTCAAGGGAATTATAGAAAAAATAACAATTGTGAGAAGTTGAAAAGTTTTATTAATATTTTATCTAAAAAGTTTCAAAATTAAAAAAAAACGAAGAAAAATTTGTAAATTATTTTTTATTGAAATAAATTTTGCAGTCAAAATAAGCTTTTCATTTTTTAAAAATTTTATTAGCATACCTGTGTAAATCAAATATTAATTTTTAACATTAAAATAATGAGTAGTCAAAAATAGTTTTTGAAGATATTAGAAATACTAACATGAAAATATATATGTATATAGCCTTTATAAAAAAGTTTAATCGTAAAAATTTTCAAAATAACAGTATATGAAAATCACAGTATAAGTAGAAAATAGTTTTATTGAAAAAAATAAAATGTAAAAACTTAAATATATATATATATATATATATAAATAGATTTATAGAAAGTAAACATAGTATGTAATAATAAATAAAGATAATAGAGAAAAAATTTAAAAAATTAAGTTTATTTATATATTTAATACTATTTTAATAAATTCCAATAATATTTATTTTATGTTTAAATATAACGAGATCTCCTTACTTTTAAAAAAATATCAATTGTTTCAAAAGAAAATTAGAAATTTTATTTAAAAAAAAAAGAATTATATTTGTAATGGAACTGTTTTTGAGCGCTTAATATACAAACAAATTTCTTATATCTTAATCTTTTCAACTAAAATCAAAATATTGTTCAAAAACTAGTTGAAAATTTCTACCCTGAAATACAAATATTAAAAATTCATTTTTTTAATGTATTCTATTTAAAAGTTGTAATTGTATTTCGAACTCTTTTGTGGTGGAAGCCCACAATGTCTAACTTTTTTACTCTAACTTAGTGACGCAGTCAGACGTAAGAAGATCCAACAGACCGGCAACCACATTTGAATGATACTCGCGCTGCTTGGCGTTTTTGGCGTATTCTGAAGCTTGAAAAAGCCCTTGTTTCTGAAGACATCCCGGCCAAAAATATCTAAAAGTAATCCATCCTTGTTTGTAGATTATAGGAATAGGTGCCTCTCCAACGAAATTGAGCATTACATGTCCGGTGTTGTTTGTTCCTTTTATCTGTCAATATCTTTTTTGTGCAGGAGTTCCTGTTATCTGGCAGTATCATCAAATTCAATTTTATTTGAAGTGAAAAGATGCTCATTTTAGATGTCTCTTTTGATTGGTAGTACCCGCGCTTACATAAAAAACATGGCAGTTTTTGAGCAAGGAGTTTAGTTTCTATTCTTTCCTAATTTTTTATTCTTTGTATGGTAAGTTGGGCAATTTCGGCCCAAATATTTATTCATGTGGCTAGGTTTCGTCTTTTTCGCTATAATTATTCAATTTCTTATTGTATTTCTTGTCGAATAATTTTTTTGTTTTTAATTCCCCCATTTGATAAATTGTTTTAAGATATGCGTAACTAAATGAGATTTGACATGGATGAAAGTTTCCATGATATTTTTCCTGCTACCGATTGAACGTAACAAAAGCAAGCGTTTTTTGTCTCAAATGGGGAGAAAATTGATATTTTATTTGATGCGGACTCGCGCGAAAATTTTCTTTCAGATAGTTTTTTTTTTCCGATTATAAATATTGATGTTAGTATTTACAGTGTTTGTTTCCAGTAAAAGAAGTTCTCGTATAAAGATTAATAATTTCGCTGGCTTTCAAATTTCAGTCTGGAGTTTTAAAAAAAAAAAAGAGTACTTTATTGAAATAATTCAAATCTGCCCAAATGGTGAATAACTAATTCAGTAAACCTCCTCATTATTTTCAGAATGTGTCAATAATTGTCTGAAGAATTTCTGCTAGAAAGAAACTATTTGGTGTGTTGAATATACCTTTTCTATCAAGGTCTACTCATAGACAGCATAAAATGGAATTGCTGTATGTGTGTTTGAAGCTGTGAATGATCTAAAATGGAATAAAAACATAATTTGAAATGAAACTTAAGCTAACCTTTAGTATCTCTCGCCTGGAATTTTTTGTGTCAGAACTGTGGAAGTCCTTTAGTATAAAGGGTACTTGTATACCATCACAACCATATTGGCGACATTGAATAAAACTATTTGAATTGTGTTACATTGTTGTTGTTACTTATGCCACCTGTCTGACGCAGTCTTATTGCAGCCCACGAAATTTATCTTGGCAATGGGCTAGATCTAAGTCTGTTGTTAGCCTAAGCTTTGAGCCCCCATGAAGGTGACAGTACGATTTTGCTCACACAACACGATAGATCGTGACACCATTCGGACCCACTGGTTTAACGAGCACGTTCTCCGTGTGTACTCGGCGGGTATTTGGTGGCATCGAACCCAGGCCTTCCAGTCTGGAGTCCGATGCTCTAACCACCCACGGCCCCATTTGAATTCTAAAAATGGAATATGCTGACAGAATAGGAAGTTTGTAGTTGAAAAAGTAACATGCAAAAAACAATAAGTTATAATAAATAAATAATCAGTAAAAGAAAAAAAAATTATTTTAAGGTACTTATGTATTATTGCAACAATCGTCAACTCTATTAATAACTCTCCTAGTTGTCAACCCCAATTTCCTATGTGTTGTAAGCCCTGAATTGGTAACCAGGGGGTTTGTTTCATATAATGTCTCCAATAGGTTGTGATAATATGTAAGTACAAATTTCCATTATTTTATTAAACTTCGTTTTTGTAAGAATTCGTTCAATCCCAAGTTCCCATTTCAGTATTTAAGCTTGCCATATCAATGAACAAGGCCTTGAATATGTATTCAAGCAGACAGATATGTGAAACAAAACATCATTCTAATTCAGAGCCTATGACACATGCAAAAGCAGGGATGTCAGTTTGGCGACTTATCATGAAAATTTGCGTGGTTGCTAAAGCATATAAGTATTACATAAAGTCTTTGATTTTGCAACTTTTTTAGGTGATTTCATCAGTTTCAAGCTACTGTTCCTCTACATAAAGTAACTTTGGTCTTTCCAATCATATTAATCAAATCTACTAAAGTGTTTAAATTCCTTGTGGAGAATTTTCTAGAAATTCTAAAATGCAGTCTTAGGATCCTGGATCTCTTTTATTCTTTGATTTTCAATAGTAAATATGTTATTCAAAATCTATCAATGTCTCTGGACAAGTTTTCTTAAAATGTATCATTTTTCTGTATGTGTTTTTTTTTTTTTATTTACTGTCTTTATTATTAATATGGGTTAAAATTATATTAAAGCCCAGTGGCTGAATGGTTAGTGCATCGCGCTTCCACACCACAGGTCCGAGGTTCAAACCCCGGGCTGGGCAAGGTTGACTCAGCCTTTCATCCCATCAGTGGGTCGATAAAATGAGAACCAAGCTTACTTGGGGACCAAACACTGGGGGTTTCGCTTCAGGCTGACCACCTGATCGGAACATCTGCTCATGCACCCCAGCGCCCAATGATCATGTATACTGAGATGGGCACAGTAGGCCTTGGCCCTCATGGGCTGTTGCGCCACTGAGTTTAGAGAGTTAAAATTATATTTTTACTGTGAAGTACTTTTCTTTTAATGTATGGCAATTTTTAGTACATCCTGTGCTACAGAGATTAAATTAATTTGGTACTTAGATATTATATTTAGAACCCAATTTGCCACTGAATATCATTGCTTGTGCAAATGAGATTATTGTATTTGTAGATGCATGGAAACAGTTTTTCATTACTGGCTACATATTGCAGCATTTGCTGACATCTTTTCATTTGAAGAATTAGTCCATAGAGTAATACATAAGTGTAGTTAGTATTTTTCTTCATAAGTGCAATTAAATATATAAATATTTTTCATAAAAACAAATTTTAATAATGCATGGAAATTAAGGGTACCTATGTTTTGGCATCAACCCAGCAAAATTTGCACCATGATATCAAACCAACAAAGATTCTTGTGTGTTTATTTGAAGGAAACCAATGCACAGGGTGCAGTTTTCACTGTGGTGACATTAATATGCAAAAGTACTAAATTAAGCCTATTTTTGTTTCCATGCTTTGTTGAAGCATAGATAAAAATGCTTGTCTTTGATTATTTTCTTACATTTGGAGAAGATGGGGGAATCTTGCATTTCCTCGCAATTTTGAAGTAGAGAATTTTTTTTGCAAACAAATACTCACCTTAGTGTGGAATAAGTGACAAAGCAGCTTTATTGACTTCTCAGATTGATCTACATTATAAAGTACCCCTAAACTTTTACAAATCCCTGTAAGTAGTTTTATTGGGAAAGAATTCATAGAAGTTTCTGAAAAAAGTATTGCTGATTTAAGTCATTTATTGCCAATTGGAAAATCCTTTTAAAATAAAAAAAATCAAAAGATTTAATCCCTTAATGGCTGGATAATTTTGAAGAAAATGGTCTTCAAGGACCTATTTTTTTTATTCAAGAAAATTATATAAAACTGAGTACACATGTTCAATTTATGTATTCACTTTAAATTTTTAGCTTGAAATACGGAATTATTTTTTAAGTAAAGCAAACATTTAGGGTTACAATCACTGAATGTTGGTTTTCCAATGTAGAGAAAAAAATTTCTAAAAGCATGTGTTTTACACATTAAATGTAAATTTTATTACACTTATGCATAATATAAACAAACAATAGTAATTTTTTCTTGTGATAAATTTCAAAGCATGAGATGCAAAGGCCAACATCACACTCTGAACAGTAGTACAGAGTTTCCTTTCTGCATCTCTTATCGTTTTCATCTCTTTTGGAATAACAAACTTTGCATTCTCTTGAGGGTTGCCACTTTTTCTCAGTTGGAGGTATCAGTCTAATAAAATGTCTTTCATTCAAACGTTATGGGTTATTCTCAAAGCTCAGATTCACTAATCGAACTTTCAAAAAAATCAGTTATTATAGAATTACTTTCAGATCCATTTATACTAAAAGTAGAATCCGATTCACTTCCTGACTCTTAACTCCATAATGTATTCAATATTAAATATATTTTTTTTATCAGAGAATGTGACCCACATGTTTTCACAAGTGTAACTAAGTCGACCTAAAATTTCAAAAATGTATCCCTAATGTATATGTTTGAATGTGCTGACATCTAGCTACAAAAATATTAAATAATTATCGCTAAACACGTTACAAATCTGGTACTGCCATCTGGTGTATAGATTAAGAAATAAACAATATTTCAGGCTTAAATAGATTGTTTTAAGCTTTTTTTGACGAGTTACTTTTCAACGCTCCAGTTCGAAAATAACACAGGCTGGAGCAATAGATAGAGAAATTTCACCCTGTGAATTTGATGGGTAGGGGAGAAGCAAGGAATTAAATAGTATATTTTAAAATATATATGAAAAAAGTGAAATTTATGTAAGAGTGGAGAGTTTAAAACCTCTAGTTGTTAACTCGGAAAGAACGTTTCTTAAAAATATTTTAAAATGTTTCATCAAAACATATTTTCACGTGAAATTTTTTAAATGTAGAAAGAGTTTGCTAAAAAATTATGAAAATAATTAGGGGGCAGCTTTTGTATTCATGATATAAAATAAAATTGTTTTGACCTAAACTGATGATTGTTAAATTCTGACTTAAATTCAATAATCAAAGCATTATTACGAAAATTTTGTCACTTATGTGTAACAAGTACTTTTCATATAATGGCTAAGATCTGTTTTATTTTGTGTGAAAATATAATTTAATTTTTCCTATGTTGTCCATTTTGAAAACCATGCTTTTCCTCTCTTGACGCTACTTTCAAAACCATGTTTTTCCCTCTTGTTTTCGTCCCTAATGCCATTTTGAAAGACACTGTTTTTTCCTTCGCGCCATTTGGTGAAAAACTTTTTGTCTCAACGCCCTTCTCACAAAAACAGTAAACCCCTCCGTAAGCGCAGAGGGGCACCAAGCATCCCATAATCTACTGCCAACAGTAGCCAGACACTACAATATTTTTATATTACCTACCCTGAAGAATAGGCTGATCCTTGTAAAATTTTCTTTTGATAAAAATAATGTAAATCAAAATATTATGAAGAATACCTTTTTAAATTTGGAGACTCCTTAAAGAATTTTTAAAAATCCCTTTGTTGAAGTAATTTTTGCTATTTGAAAAATGTTCCTTCATGATCTTGTGGTATATTGTTAAAAATTGTGTTTATTGCACAAGTAACTTGTAATCTTGACTGTAATTCAAACCAATAATCAAACAGGTAAAATATAAACCTTACAATGCTTTTTTGTTCCATTGCATAATTCATGTCCTCTTTGAGTTCTCCAAGAAAGTATTCTTATTTTACTATGATATTCAGTTAGTTTCCTGTCATATTTCTTGTGTTAACCTGTTCATAGTTCTAAAGTATTACTTAAATGTGTTTTTAGTAACTAATATTTAACATATATATTTTTTAGATTTTGATCAATTCAATAAAAATCCTACATAAAAGCCAACTAATTTCTTCAAATAGAAGAAAAAAATTCTTGCACAATTCTTCAAAGCTGTGATATCCAGCTGAATTTTTTTTCTCGTAAATTAAAATGTAGAATAAAATTATGATTACATTTTCAACATTAAACTGAAGAATGCTTTGTTTTTTTTACAGAAGGATTTAACTCCTATTCTGAACAAGACTGTGAGACCCATATTTTTTGTTGTGGATTTTAAATAGACATTTATCTATTCAAACATCTGAGGAAAAAACTTACAATGGAAATCAGCAAAATGGCCTTTTCTTTATATGATAACTCAAGGAATTATTTACTTGTTCAGGGTAATAAAAAGCCTCATGTTTGTGAAATGTGCAACAAGACTTTCTCGCAGAAACATAATTTAAAAGTACATTTACGTATTCATACAAAGGAAAAGCCTTATGTTTGTGAAATATGCAACAAGTCTTTCTCTCAAAGTAGTGATTTTAAAAGACATTCACTTATTCATGCAAAGAAAAATCGTATTGTTTGTGGAATCTGCAACAAGAGTTTTTCTTCATTTCCTAGTTTAAAAATACATTTATTGATTCATACCAATGAAAAGCCTTATGTTTGTGAAGTGTGCAGTAAGTGTTTTTCTGACCCTCGTTCTTTGAAAAGACATTTAAAAATTCATACCAAGGAAAAGCCTTATATTTGTGAAATGTGCAACAAGACTTTCTCACAAAAACATCATTTAAAAGTACATTTACGTATTCATACAAAGGAAAAGCCTTATGTTTGTGAAATATGCAACAAGTCTTTCTCTCAAAGTGGTGATTTAAAAAGACATTCACTTAGTCATACAAAGGAAAATCCATACATTTGTGAAATGTGCAATAAGACTTTCTCGCAAAAACATCATTTAAAAGTACATTTACGTATTCATACAAAGGAAAAGCCTTATGTTTGTGAAGTATGCAATAAGTCTTTTTCTCGAAGTGACCATTTAAAAACACATTCATTGATTCATACCAAAGAAAATTCTTACATTTAGGAAATGTGAAATAAGAGTTCTTCTCAAAGTGTTAATTTAATTAGACATTTACGGAATCATACCAAAGGATAAGCTTTGTTTGTGAGAGGGGATACTCAGGGTTTTCTTAAACTTGTCATATAAAACATACTTACATATTCATAAGAAAGAAAAGTCATATTTGTGAAATATGAACATTGCTTTCTCTCAAGATATTTCTGCAAGACATCTTGCTTTTAGAACCAAAAAGAAAAAAATTCAATTATTTAATGCTTTTAAGAGTGTAGTATTTCCTTTGTTTTTACTTTAAGGTCGATTTATGTTTTTGGTAACACATAAAAAAACTTTTATATAGATTTTTTCTATTAGTCTTTTTTTTTTTTATGCAGTTTGATATTTTATTAACAGTAATTTAAAAACATTTATTTTTCAAAATTTATCATTATTTTTTTAAAGTATGATTTGAAAAGATATATATTTTTTTAATTTGATTATGACTTCTATATTTTTAGATGAGAAAACAAAAAAATAAAATTGATATATTTGTTATTTTATTGCAAGGGATATATGTAATTTTCTTGTATAACATTTATGAATGAAAAAAAAATTATAGTTTTAAAAAAAACTAAAAAACACGCTTTTATACTAAACATACTTTTTTACTAAAAAGTAAAAAAAATAATTCTTAATATAAGAATAAAATGACTAACGAGAAAATTAATGTCATTGTGGTAAAAGCGTGGGGTGCTTTGTACTACATTTTTACACTAATTGAGCTTTTCGGAATAGAAGTTAGAAATTATAACAATTGTTACATTTAATAGAACACCCCACGCTTTTCCCCCAATGACATTAATTTTCTCGTTAGTCATTTTATTCTTATATTAAGAATTATTTTTTTACTTTTTAGTAAAAAAGCGTGTTTTTTTTTTAACTATAATTTATTTTTCATTTTTTAGTTCGAACTACAATAAAAATGTATTTTTTAGTTATTTAAACTTTCATTGTTGAATTTATCCTTGAATTTGTTATTTGAAGCTGAAATTACGTGGCTGTGGAATTAGTCTTGCACTTCAATGGATATTAATTAGCGGGTCTGAAATGTATTTATTCTCTCCGTTTACAGGGCTTTGGATGAGTTTCGTATCGTTATATTAGATTGCGTCTCTGTAGAACAGGTCAGATAAATAAAAATGTGTTAAAAAAAGTTTGAATTAAAAAAAATTTTAATGTAACATGTTTTTTTAACGGTCGAAAAATTATAAAATTCCTCCTTTTTGTTTTCTTTTTTTCACATTTTCATGCATTGTCATCCATTTCTGAGCTATGATCCAAATTTCAAGTCTCTATCTCATCGGAAAGTCATACAGTTTAAAATCAATTACAAAATTCCACCCGGACAGACATTAAAGAAAGCGAGTTTATAAAAACATGGTAATATTAAGTGTCAATGGTTTTTCACCTTTTAAACGTATTCCTGTAATGTTAATTCGTATCATCACTTCTAAACGTATTGCTTTATAAAAATTAAAAATATTTAGTATTTGGAACGTATATTTTTTTTCACATGCACGAGCCTTTTTTTTTTATTTTCATTTTCAGAAAAATGTTTATTTTATGGAAAGAAATTGCTAACATACACCCACCCTCCACTTACTCAGATACAGGACACTTTTTTGTTTATTTTATTTCCGTAGACCGCAAGTGTATTTTATACTTGCATATTATTAGCTTTAAATTCAAAACACTCGCTTTAGACTTACACCTTATTCTTTTAGATGCTAAATCTGAAATTAGTCGCCAAATCTAAAAATGGTATATGGAATTAGTCGCCAAATTTAAAAATGGAAAATGCAATAAGTCGCCAAATTTGATTATCCTTATTCCCGACGATCCTGAAAAGGACAATGGAACAAAATTATGAAATTATTGTATTGTCATCGGTCCTTGACAAGTGTGCGAAATTTCGAATTAATCTGACCTTTTAAAGTGGGTAAAAATCGAGTTCCAAGATTCCGTTACATGCAAGTGAAACTTATAAAAGCGTGTTAATAAATGCAAATGTGAGTGTATTGTGTTAAATATTGATCCACATGCATAAAAAATATTTAAAAATATGAGGATGAATAATGGCATTTGTGTTATGATATAAGTTTTTTTTTTCTCAAAAATTCATTCATTTTTTATAATAAAATGGATTCTCTTTTCTTTATATTTTCTTGTAGAGTGTTGCTTGAATTAAGATACATGATTTACTTTTAGTGCTACTTTAACTGATATTTCGGAAGTTAAAATATCTGGGGTATAAAATCTGTTAAACAACCAAATACTCTTCTACATCATAAGCTATTTGTAAAAAAAAGACATCAAAACTTCAAATTTGAATAAAAACTTAAGATTTGTGACTTGCTTCATCGAGTTATAAATATTGTATTGAATTAAAAAGAATGACATTTTGGGATAGTTTAACAGGCCAAATCATGTAATACTGATTATTAAATGTCAATTGATTGATTTATTCCGTTTTAAATAGGCTAGAATTTTTTTTCAATTATTTATATAATGCAGTATTGTAGGAAATCAATGTTATTGAATAAAAAACTGGATATGTCTCTTATCTTCCAAAAATGTGACATTTTAAGACTTTTGTAAGTAGGAAGGGATTTGAAAACAAATTGGATGCATTTTGTTAAAGTAGTTCATTTTAAATTTATATTAAATAGAAATAAAAAAATTATATAAATATAAGCCTTTTTTTTAATAATAAAAAGAATCTTCTATCTAATCTACATCTTCAGGGTCTGAATAAGGGGGCCTGTTGATCTTGTGTGCCCAGGGTCCAAAATGAGCTTAAACTGGCACTGCTTCGGGGAGAACTCATTTATAACTACTTGATAATTAATTTATTTGTTGTTCTTGTGCTTATGCCACTTGTATGACGTAGTCAGATTGAGGTCCATGAAATTCATTGCGGCAAAGGGCTAGTTGTTTGCATGTTAGCTGTTCGGTATTCTTCGGTCAACTGCTTCCAAACTCGCATCATTGCGGAACTGTTCCGTTGCACACGAGCTCCTATTACGCGATAGGAAAACCCTTCCTCTCGAAGACCTATAAGTCTCCTCCGTTCAAACTCCGTAAGTTGCTGGAATTTCTCCTTATTTCGTCGTGGAGGCATACTTAGGTCTCACTGAACGTTTGCCTCTAACAAATAATCATTAACTATTTTCAACGTCCCGCTACAGCCCTCTATTGATACGCTTTCAGCATCAGTTCAGACGGCGCTGCGCACGTCAAGCATGCGCGGTGGATCTGAAAGTTTACTATTTTACGTAACATCCTGTATTTGCTGCAAAGTTCATTTAATTCTGATGATTCCTTCATGTTGCATTTTTTACAAACAGCAGTGTTTGTATTTGTGTATTTTTAATTTCTCTCCTTAAAATTTGAGGGGAAAAAAAGAGAATGTTAGTATTATTTCTTCATACTATTCTAATGAAAGAAATGATGCATATGAATATTGATTCATAGTAAATATAATTTGAGTTATTGCGTAAAAAAAAATGATTAACTAGATAAAGTGTAATTTGTACATGTCCAGTAGATAAGTTCGGATTGTTTCATTTTTTTTTTATTTCTACATGTTTTAACATGTAATTCTGGCCAGAAGGAAATCGTACAGTATTAAAAAGGTAGTATTATCTAGAGCTTTCAGTAGTATCTCCGGTTGACAATTAAAATGATCTTAGTTGGTATTCAAAAAACAGAACTTTTCCTTCATCAGAAGAAGTTCTCTCTAGAGGAAGGAGGAGTTTGTAGCAAACATTCTTACAAAGTCCAGTTGCTTCAGAGATGAAATCCGTTGAGGACGTCAGAGATGAAAAACTGATAGTGACTGTTTTAGATTGTAGGGGGACAGGGTTTTCCAGGAATCCACCTCCCCTACCTTTCCAGATAGACTGCTGGACAGAGACCGGTTTTTGAGGGTGGAAGGGAGAGAGAAGAACTTGGTCTATGGCGTAAGATGGTGTTTTAGATATTAATGTAATTAAAGTTTTATAGATATATATCTAACCTGACTGTGTATCCAATACGCCACACCTGTCATGATTGGGGCTGTACACATATTGTCATCATGTACTGCGACAAATTCTTCCGATGATACAGAAGGACAGTTCAATAACACAGAAAATTAATGAGAAACCACCTCACTTTCATTTCACGTCCCTCTGAAATCTCTTGTATTTTCCATATTTTATATATTCGCAGAAGGGAAATCTGTTCGCGTTAAGAGGGGGGGGGGGAGCAAGAAAATACATAGCAGTTTGTCGGGACCGTTGTATCATTTTGTGTTATCCGATATTTCTTTTAGAATGTTTTCGGGTTAAACATATTGCAATGCAGATCATGGTTAGCTTTTAAAATGTTTTAGTTTATTATTGTCTTTAGTGCTATATTGTGAATGTTTTGATTCACCTATTTGATTATACGGCATCTTATTACATTTTGGGATTTAAAAAAAAAACCCGCAATTTTTTAAATAAAGTACACAGGGCCGATCCTAGCAGGTGTGCAGCGCACGAGGGCGGCCAATACAAGGGGCGGCCGCAGGCCGCCTATAATTCTATAGATCAAGCAAAATTTTTTGCGAATTTCTCAAAATAATTTTTTTTTAAAAATCGAATAAATATGTTGAATAGTTGTTGAAAAATCAACATAAGTCAGGATTTCCCGATAGCATAACATAGTTCAAGAAATCTAGAGTTAGTGTAGAGTTCACTAGTCCATTCTCCATTCATGCTTACTCTTTATACATATCCTCCATTTCATAATTAAAATTCGAGGCAGAGCCGGCAATAGAGAAAGTATTTTTTTGTTTATCAGTGGAACTAGTGGTGCATTGGATCGATGCTTAACAAAGGCATCTCAAAAATAATTTTTGCGAAAGTTACTTTTCAAAAGCATCTAATATGGTTTATATTACCTAAGACACGAGTGTGTAAATTCAATATGCATTTAGGGAAGTTAAAAGTTTTCAATTTAATAATAGCTTTACAATTTTGAAAAACAAAATAGTTGAAAGAAGTGATTTTTGTGTCAATGGTTTTACAACGCTTATAAACAATGCCCAATTTCCTTTCTAGTGTAAGTGTTGTACCTCTATTAAAAGGCAGTTTCTTGTTGCTTTACTTGGTATCAAGTTATTTGAGAAAAAATCTTGCAGCTTCTTTTGATCAAATTATTTTTATTGGCAATGCCTGCTAGGAAAACACTTCATCTATTATTATTAATGTTAGCGAAATTCTTAATTTCATTTTTATGTTGTATGTACTTAATGGTACTTTAATACTATAGTTAAAAAAATGCGGGTTTTATGCATTTTCTTAAAACCCTAAATGTTACACGACAGCATATAATCAAATAGGCAAATCAAGATATTCACAACATAGCACTAAAAATAGATATTAAAGCTAACAATGATCTATATATATATATATTTATACATATATATATATATTTGTCCACTTTTATGTATTCTCCATCTCCTAGTTGAAAAATAATTTCATGTCACCTGATCCACTTAGCCCGCTACCGTGTTCACTATTTTTCTACCTTAGTAGCAAGGGGCTGGGAAAACTGGACCCATGTCCGGGGCGGCATTTGGACCAAATTTGAAAAGTACATTTTTTTTTTGTTTCAAAAAAATTTGTATGAAAATATTTTCTGAAATATTATTATTCATGCTTTAGAAACCTGGAGCACATAATCATTTTATAGACTGAATTGGAAATGCCGACCGCTACTAATAAAATTTGTAACTACTACATTTTTTGTAAAAGCGACTATATCTTTTATAAAAAGGACGATATCACACATTTGTAAAAAAGACTTTATCTTTTGTAAAATTGTACTAGGGGGCGATTTGTTGTAGCAAGTAAATTGGCACCCGGCCTCGGGATACAGAGATAAATACGCTTATCTTAGCATGATTTTCACTGGCCTGATATAAAGGGGAAAACGGTAATTATCTTGTTTTACTTATGGTATTACTACTTTAAGGATGACTCAAATGTGCACATAACAGAATATTTCTTTAGGAGCAGCGTTCGGCAAATTGCAGTTCTTTAATATTTCATTTTTATGTACAATTAAAAATTTCGTCTGCTAAAACGTTATCGTTCACACTTTCTTATTTATAAATGTGTCTTGGTGGGAAAAATTACTTGCATTTACATGCACATTTAAATATTTTATTGGCCTACTGATAGAATTTATTGTTAAATATGTATTTGATTAATCTTTTTTGCGATGTCCAGTTATGTATTTGTATTTAGTATTGTGAATTTGGTATTATATTTTAAGTACTTATTTATTTATTTCGTACTGTATACGTTTGATGTCTGTTTTCTTATGGGTTGAACCTTGAATGGTTCAAAGCTGATGTGTATGTTAAATCAGGAAATTTGATACGCTTTCTCTTATTTTCTTATGTCACTCTCGCCCCATCGGGAGTGAGATCAGAATGGACATTCTTCCCCCACACAACACAGAATGTCCGGTGTCAGCTAACTTAAAGGGGACAGAGGCAATTAGAATTTTTGGAAGATATCTAGCGCAACTGGAGATGTTTTATTTTACTCTTGAGTAACGTTACTTGACTTGTGATCGTTGCTATCAACAGACTCCTTTTCGAAGAAGACACAAATCAATCTCTTTCATTTAGATCGTATGAAATAGCAACAGGTAATTATGTTTTTAATTTTGAATTATTATTTATTTTTTTAAGGTATACATTAAAATACACACATTCTGTAGTACCTCCTGTAAGATACACTTTGAAATAGGCTCATTTAATGTTGATATCGTTCTCTTAGAATATGGACCTTATCTATTTACCTCTCATTTAGGGACATTCAATTAAAGTGAAACTAAAAAAAATAATTCAAAGATAAGTTAAAAAAAAAATAAATTATTTTTTTTTTTTTTAGTAAAATTTTAGGATCTCAAAGACAAGAGAGAGAGTAGTAGCTTGTGTTTTTCTTTATAAATAAATCAAATAAAGTGTTAGCCTAATAAATCAATGTAACTTAGTAGGGGAGGGGTACAACACTGTATGTTTGACGCTTCTATTTATAGACAAAACAGAATGTATAATAAAGCTATTGTATACCTCATGGACTCGCGTTTTCTTTGGATTTACATAAAAATAAAAACGCGTGCTTAGGCTGACACAATGCAAAGGCTTTCAAAAAGATCCGTACAATAGAGTATTTTCCGTAACTTTCTGTAAATACAAGATTTTACTGCTCATTTCAAACATTTATTCATTAAAAAAACTTTTTCAACTAAGAATTTTAACTTTTCATTAACTTCAAAATTAAGAA
>BMAO01021461.1:0-17329 GCA_019973975.1 Trichonephila clavata
ATGTGAGTGATTTCTATATATTTGTCATTAAAGTTCCTTTTTCTGAATTTTTTTCTCCTTTTCCTTTTTGGACAGATTCCGTCTCCCTCTTTAGCTCGGAGTTGAATGGGCTTTTTCGAGTGTAAAAATTTCCCCCCAGATACAAGATCTTCCTAAAACGCTTTTACAACAAACAATGCTGTTGAGAATTAGTCTTTGAAAACTTTTTTTTTTTCTATATCTTAAACTTGTTCACGAAAACCAGATAAATATTTGTTAGATTGAGACAAAGGCAACATCCTTCATGTATTTATTAACAATTTCTTGTTATTTCGTAAAAGTTTTTTTTTTGTTAAAATATGAACGAATTTCTGACTTACTTGTGAACTCTGTTTTCCAAAATGTTTGCATCGAAATAATTAGTAGCGTACTTTTCCTGAATTTATTTTATATTTACAATTAATTAAGGAATTATATAAGAGACAACTTTACTTTTGAAAAATATGAAAATTTATTTATCCAACGCCCGTGCTTGGCTTCTTGACCATTTGACGCCGAGCCTCCAGTATCGTCTGACGATGTCGTCGGTCGGGTATTTATCGAGTCTAATGTATTAAAGCAGGTGGACGCCATCCTTTCTGGCATAGCCGCCGAGTAGGCAGGTTCTTTAACTATAATTTAACGAAGTTGCTTATGATATAATAGCTATAAATTATTCTTTTGTTATATTTATAATGCTATTTATTATACTTCAAATTGCAATAATAACGTTGAATAATGTAATAAATGATTAAGGTATCCAACTGGTTTGCGACAACTTTTTTTTTAAAAAAAAAAGGAGATATGGGGATTTTTTTGTTATTTTTATATTTGTTTAGTGCATTTTTAAGAAAAATGGGATAAAATTAAGAAGAGAAAAAGAGATTATTATTGCTAAAATTGGAAAAAATAGGTAAAAATTGACAAAAAATAGCATAAACGCGGCTCATTCTGCACCAAAGGTTTATGAACAAATTTTCAATTTAATGTGTTACTATATTATTCAATTTTAAAATGACCTTCAAGATAAGAGAGATTTTCTTTTTTTACAAAAAACTAGAGCACTTTATCTCGTTACTATATAAAAATGCTTAAAAAGACAACGATTCTATTCCCATAAGGGACTGTAAATGTTGTAATAAAACAGTGATTGATACATCTGAAGGTTAAAACAATTCTACTATTATAACAGAACTTACGGAAAAAAAACTTCAGTTAATTATGTTCCAAACTTTTTGAGCAATTACTGACCCCATTTGATTATTTTCAGTAAAACACATTTCGAGTCAAACGCATTTTAAATATATGACATCTTGCTTAAAGTAATGGCATTTGCTTTTATTAAAACACTTGTAGTTTTTGCTCTAGTAAATGGAAAATGATAAACTTGGCATTTTTATAAAGCTAATAAGATGGCCCATAAAATAAAATCACAAAAAAATTTGTCAATTTTTGGCAAAGTTCACAGTTTTAGGGTAGTCGCGGATACCTTAAGTTAATAAAAATATTAAAAAATAAGTAATACTAGTGTGTGTGTGGGGAGGGTTTAACCCCTGGTTGTCAAACGACGAATCAACCATCATTGTACAAATTTTTCTTCGCTCTATCGTGTCCTTTATCTATATATATAAAGGAGAAAAGCGACTCCACTGACTGACTGACTAATCACGATATCTCCGGAACTATTCAAGCCTACAGATTTGAAATTTAGTAGACATGTTCCTTTCATAGAGTAGACGTCAGCTAAGAACGCATTTCCGAAATTCGAAACGCAAGGGCGTTACGGGGTTAAGGGGCGTTAAAAAATAATGGTTTCCATGTTTAAACTACTTGATGTACAATCTTGAAATTGGTAAGCGGATTCCTTTCAGAGAGTAGAAATCCGCTACAAAATGAGTTTGGTGAAAATCGACCCCCAAATGGCGTTGCAGGGGCTTTAGGGGGCGTTATAGATAATTATTCCATTTTTAAAACTATTTGACGCACTGTCTTTAAATTTGATAAATAGATTCCTTCGTAGAATAATGATAAGAAGGTTGTGTATCAATGCTTTACATAAGAATGACGTTTCAATGGAAATTGGCGAAAGATTGTCGATACGGTCAAGTTGGCATCATTTTTGGTGACCTAATTTTTCTACTGTAACATTTTTGGCGACCATAATTAATTTATTATAGCAATCACGTGAAATTTTATATATATATAGAGAGAGAGAGTGAAAGAACATACGTTTATGAAAAATGAATATTAATATTATATCGAACTTTCACTTTTCAGGTAATCCCAAACACTTTTTCTAATGAAATGATCAGGTGTTTAAGGTCAGTCTTAAGAATATTGGGCCATTTTTTTATTGTAGATATTTCTGGTTCATTAGCAGATGAAAACTGTTTATTATTAATATAAACTTTGCTACATACTATACTCCAAAAGTTTTTCTCCAAAGGTTCGAAGTGGCGGTGGTAGCCTAGTGGTCAAGGTAACGGACTAGTGGTTGGCGTGTCATCAGTTCGAGCCCAGTACCTCTGAAGACCCACCGTGTAGGGGGGCGAAGCACGTTAAATCTGTCGAGAGCTCAAACGTCGTCCTGTTGGTGTCGTCCTCGTCACTTGACCATGGTTCAAAATGACGAGGTCCGTCGCCAAAAGCCTTCGTGTAGCTGCACAGTGCGACTTTAATATTCACTCAATCACCCAAGGGTTCAAACGAGGAGTTCAACTTGGCTACAAAAAAAATAATACCCTTATCTTTTTAAAACCATTCTTGAGGGGATAGGATATTTAGGTGTATAGGAAAAATTCTCCCGTTGGTAAATATCCAATTAGCGCCACTGTTTAAAGGCCCAAATGGTATAAGATGATCTGATAGTGCAGCTATATTTTTTCATTGTTTAGTTTGTTGTTTAAAATATAATATAATTTATATCTGTATATATGAAAAGCTACTCATCACGAGATCTCCGGAACTATAAGTTCGACAGACTTGAAAATTGGTAAGCATGTTACTTTTGTTGAATAGAGATCCATAAATGGATTTTGCGAAACTGATTCCCAAGACGAATTGTGAGGGGATAGGAGACGTTATACATAAAACCGTTTTTGAATTGTTAGAGCCGTTCTGATTTATTTGAGTTACTCGAATTTGAAGTATATTGGTTTTGTTGAGTAGATATTCGCCAAGAACGAGTTTTATTTAATCGACACCAAAAGTGTGTTATAGATAAGAAACAGCATTTCCGCTTTGAAACTATTAGGACAACAGTCTTGGAATTTGATAAGCATGGTTCTTTTGTTGAGTAGAGGCTTGCTAAGAAAGGATTTATAGATATTGACTCAAAAGGGAGTTGAAGGAAGTTAAAGGGAAATTATAGATGACAAGTAATATATACTTCGTCAGAAATAACGCAGAATAAATTTAAAATTAAAAATAAAATTTAATTAATGAATTAATATTTGAAAAAACTGTATTAACATCAAGTGTCTTCTACTACAGCTTAAAATTGTATTTGAACTTCAGCGGATGAATAAAAAGTATTTTATTAACGATTGAAAATTTGAACAAGTCAAATAAAAAAATATAGAGAGAGTGAACTAATAGCAGGGGTTGATAAATAACGTTTGGACTAACAGACTTGAAATTTGAAAAGCAGGTTTCTTTAGTGAGTAGAGATCTGATAAGAACAGGTTTTGCTGAAATCGATTCTGGAGAATGGGTTACCTGGATATAAAACATAACTATGCTTCCGCTTTAGAAATACAAGTCAAGCCATTTTTAATTCAAATAGCGAAGGCTATAATAATGTTTTCAACGCAATCTAAAGGTTAATTCTTGAACTTATATCTCAATAACTAAAAATAAATACACAATATATAGTCATAACAACATATGAAAATTCTCAGAGAGATGAACGAGTAAAGTGTATGTAAAACAATTTTTTTTTTTGATTTTCAGAATACATTTATTAATCATTCTAAATAATAACTTTTCTATATTTTCTTCTAAAGAAAAGGTTTCTCTTTAGAGGTGATTTCTTATTTCTTAAGAATTAATGTAAAATTAGTTGACTAAAATATTTTTTTAAATTGCTTTTTCAAATAAAAATTCCTCAGTGAATTATTTTTGATTTATAATTATATTAATGTTCTCCATTTTTAGTTAGTTCGTTCTTTAAAATTTGTGGGGAAGTTTTGAACTATCTTGTTCTAAATATCATCACGATTTTTCAAGCCTATTACATCATTCTTTGATATTTCCCAAGTAATAAATACTATAGAATTAAATACACATTTTTCAAGCGCCAGCATCGAAAAACTCTTCCCCCCCCCCAATTCACGAAGAGTGATAAACCTTTTAAAACATGTTTGTATGTAATATATTTTGAGTCAAGCTCCATTTGGTTTCGTTTTTTTTAAAATTTTTTTAGCGGAATAAAATTTACAACAGGATGCGAGTATCATCTTGAAATTTGGAATAGGTGAAACGATAAATCAAAGCTCAGATATTTCAAATAATTTATTTACGACAGTCGGCGAAACATTTACTCGCTACATATATGCTTTTAGTTAAACAATTTGTTGGTTACTTTTCGTTTAGATATTTATAAAATTCAATCATAAACATCAAATAATTTTATTAACTAGGCTTAACTACCACTTCTGCTAAAAACTTTGCAAGTAAAGAATGTCAACATTAAGACTTCTGTCAATCGGGCAGAGCCAAAAAAATTACAAAAGAAATTTATTTTAGGTTAAAAAATGCGATTTTAAAAATTAACTACAAGATATTTGCAATGGACTCGATTCATCTGACGTCATAATCACATGACAGTACGCTAAACAAATAGTCATCTGTTTCATTTGTATTTTGGTGGCATTTTCGTATATATGCATCTACTATCATATAACAAAATAAACCCTTTCTTCTCTTTAACTTAAAAAAAAACAATACAATTTTTCTTATGCATTACTGATAGCTTTATAAATATTTTTAAAAAATTTCATATGGCTATTTCTTTATTATTACTGTAAAATTACATTTGTAAATTCTCGGAACACCTATCGCTAAATTATGTTTCTTGGCGATCGATTCCGGTCGCCAAAAAATTGACATCGCCAAGCCCGCACTTTTCCCCTACACTTTAACACATAATTTGTAAGTATAAAGAATTTTGTTCAATTGAACGATCCATAATTTTCTGAAACACAATATAGATGGCAAACTAATTACTAAACCTTAAAGTATACAAAATCACAAGACGCGAGGTCAAAGAACAGAAGTTTATAAACTAAGCTTAAATCTAATACTGTAAACTACAACTATATACATATTTCATAACTATGCGGAAAGCAAAAGTCTAGAAAATATATTAAAAATATCTATAGTACTAAAATCTTTAAGGAATTTAAAATTTGTAAGCAAAATCGAGGATTAGCACTCAACCATAAGTGTAATACGATTAGCTGGTCACGTGGCAATTGATAAACGACCGCATCGCCCTCTGGTGATAAATCGACCCCATTATAAAAAAAATATTCAAAAAATAAATGGTTATTTTTTTTTATTTTAATCCGCTGCAAATTTAGTTTAAATAAAAAAAAAGCATGCTAACTAATATTAGAATTTTTATTCCTTTTAGCACTCTTTGATGATTACTTTTATTTCATTTAAAAATTAATCAAAGATAAGAAAATTTCATTTTTCAAAATACCTCTTTATTTCAGCATGTAACGCGCACTTATAATTTTAAACTACGTTTCGTAATTTTTCGGTATATTATTCTCCGTGTTCTGTGCACTCTTTTCCTTTCGAAGAAATCTGTAATGGACATGATCAATGCTCTTATCTTTTGAAATCATTCATTCGAAGGATTTTCCTGGAACAAAATGTGTAGCGAGAAAATGCTTGAGGGACTTAATAGTTGTGAAAACTGAGTTATTTGTATTCAATGCAGTGAACAGGTGAGGGGACTCTGTTTGGGGAAAGGATGCACTTCCGACCGGAACGAATTCGCGGAATTAGAAGTCATGTTTTATTTCTACCCGTTCATTTGAAGGCGTAATTTTACAGTGAACATAATTTAATAAATCGTACATGCTTTAACTGAAATACATTTACCGTATTTATTCGAATTGAAGCTAATTTCAATTCTAAGCCTCATTTTAAATTCTTAACTAGCTTTTGTGAAAAAAAATAGTATAAAAAGGTTTATCGATATTTGATATTTACGAATTAAAAAAATTAAACTAATAAGTGAATAATTAATTTATTTTACCAGTATTAAAAACAATTAAATACGTAGTCTAATACGTTCGAATTAAGGTATCCGACTACCCTAAAACTGTGAATTTTGCTAAAAATTGACACATTTTTTATGATTTTATTTTATAGGTCATCTTATTAGCTATGTAAAATTATCAAGTTTATTATTTTCCGTTCACTAGAACAAAAACTACAACTGTTTTTGTAAAAGCAGATGCCATTACGTTAAACAAGATGTCATACTTTAAAACGCGTTTTACTCGAAATGTGTTTTTTTGAAAATGTTCAAACGGGGCCAGCGATTGCTCAAAAAGTTTTGAAAATAATGAACTGAATTTTTTGTGTATGTTTTCTATAGTAGTGGAAGTATTTTAACCTTCAAATTTATCAATCACTTTTTTTAAGCGATTTAATATAATAACTAACATAAAGTGCTCTAGTGTTTGTAAAAATTAATGTATCTCTTATCCTAAGGTCATTTCAAAAATGAATAACATAGCAACACATCAAAATTGAAAATTTGGTATAAACTTTTGGTACAGAATGGGCCCGCGTTAGGTTATTTTTTGTGAATTTTTACCCATTTTTTCCCATTTGAGTAGTAATAATTTCTTTTTCTCTTCTTAATTTTAGCGTATTTTTCTTAAAATGTACTAAAGAAATCTAAAAATGACACAAAAAAAATCCCATGCAATAGAACGTCGTTTATCCGAACGTTTATTATACGGAGCGTCAAATATCCGAACCAGGTTTTTTTTGTCAACTACATGGTACTGTATATGAATACTTTTTCGAACAATGCAATGCTCAACAATTGTTTCGCGGAAGGCCAAAAGTGACTGGAAAACCCAATGTGAAGGATATTTGGGGAATTTCAATTGTGTGATTTGGTAAACACTTTCATGGAATATTAGGTCAGTCTGTTTCAAGTAAGGGGTGTATTCGTGACCTTTGTTGAGTTGCGAACTGCCATGGCTTCGAATTCAAAACGGAAGCGCAACATCTTGAACATAGAGAGAAAACTTGAAATATTGAACCGTTTCGCGAAGGGAGAAAGTGGAGTGATGCAGAAGACTGTGGATTTCAAATGCTAAATGATGACGAGATTGTGACTTCTGTGCAAGAAGAATCCAACCCTGTAAATGATGAAACGGATGAAGAGGAGGACAACAACAACAACAACGGAATTAACAAAGGTCCATCAAATTCTGACGCGTTTATGCGTTAGAGACAGTCATAGAGTGATACGAACAACAGAGTGTTGTTCTACTCAACTGCTGCTCAAGAGAATCAAAGACCTTGCAGCGAAAAACGAAGGTGTATAATGGTACAGCGAAAAATAAGTGATTATATTCCCCAATAAAGGTAAAATTGTAACATTTTGCACCAATCTTGCTTTTTCTTGAAGCACGTTTCCCACATGGATGATTTTCAGTATTTGTATAGTGTCCGGTATCATATACTGCATGGATCGCATTCGGTTTTCGGTTATCCGAACAATCGCGTATTCGAACAGTGTCCGGTCCCAATTGATTCGGATAAACTACGTTCTACTGTATCTCCATTTTTTTAAAAAAAAGTTGTCGCAACCAATCGGATACCTTAATTGGAACAAACATATTTTCCTCGTCTATGCTGGTATGCGATTACTAGGGATGTTCTGAACCGTTTCAAAATGGTAATGTTAACTCTTTTGACTGATTTTATTTCATCAGGTAGCACAGTTGTGAGCTTTTCAGCGTGGCAACTAGTGATTATAATTTTGCGATTCACATAACACGTGTTACTTTTTCTTCTTCACAAAGGTGGATATTACTCTGAGGAAGCATTCTAAAATAATACCTCTTAATGAAAACACTTCTATGACTGTGAGATATATAGCTACAGCAGTTGGTCTGGACAAATGAAGTGTTTCAAAAATTTTAAGTACATTTCCATATTCGGGATTATTGTCACCAAAAAGAAAAGGAAACAAGGCAAACTGGAAACTACTCCAAAAACTAATAAAATTCTAATAAGAAATATCAAAATAAATCCAGGAAAGACAAGCATTTGCCATCAAAAGGGTTTATTGGATTAATGTGTAGAAATGAATACCTTAACTGTACGGAAAAGACTTCTGAATGTTGGCCGTAAGGCAACAATAACTCAGAAAATAATGAAAAAAAAAACCCTTTAGCACGGGCCAAAAATATCGATCCTGCACTGTTAACCACTGGAAGAAGGGAATTTCAGTGATGAAACACATTTATTTGTGAAGGGATAAAAATCACAAAAGTAGTTAGACGAAATGAAGTAGAAACTCTGCGACCAGATTATATCTAGCAGACTGTAAAACACTTCTAAGCAGATGTGTTGGGTGTTTTAAAAAAAATGGCGCTGGTAGCTCAATTACTCTTAAAAGCATGTTGAATTCTGTCAAATACGTATAAACATTGCGCAGTAGGATTGTTCCATTCATGGAAACATTTGATGGAACATTTCAACAGGACTTGGCCCCTTGTCGCAATTCGAAATTGATCAGACTTTTATGCGGGAAAATAAACTAAAAGTAATTTATTGGCCTGCTAATTTACCAGACATAAATTCTATTGAGAACTTATGGCACATTCTCAAGAATCTTTTAGTCAAGATGAATTGCAAGACAACAGAATAAATGATAAGTACAATGCAAGTGTGGTTTCACGATGATAGTTAAGAACATGTGCACTATAGAAGTGGAGTCAATGCCAATACGTGTTGAAGATATCATTTTTTTTTAAAATGAAGATGTACTAATATAGAGATTAGGGTTTCTTTCCCTGGAACCCGGGATTTCATAAGATTTCTGTACTTTTTCTATTCCCGGGAATTGCAAAAATAAGATTTAGCATTAGACAAAGCATTAGATTTAGAATTTGAAAGCGGTGTAGGAACAGATGCTTTGTTTCATATCACTTATTCAGAAAAAATTCTATAACATAAATGAAACTATAAAAAAGATTAGAAATGTAGTAAAATTATTCAAAAATCACCTCTCAAGAATAATATTTTACAAAAATAAGTTTAAGAAGAGTTTGGCTGTGTGAAAAGGTGGTTTGTTTAGGATACCATAGCACTCTGGAATAGGTTTTTGGCAATGCTTGAAAAATTTTTAGAAATAAAGTCAGCAATTTTAAAAGTATTAATTGACATTAAAGGACAAATGATGGCCAATGTAGATTTTGAAACTATGACTACAACTGTAGCAGACTTTAAGCCAGGAAAAATTGGCTTAGAAAAATTATGCAGTCGAAAAGCTGAGAGAGCATTTTCTGCTTCCGGATTGTTCGTCACAAAGTTTAGAGCTAAGCTGAGTGATAAAAGTATAGATTGCTTATGCTTTCTAAAATCCTATTTTAAAAATGAATTATCAGTAACTTGTTTATAAATTTTTTGAAATTTTGATGCATTCCCGGGAATTCCGGGAACGACAATTACATTCCCGGGAAGGAAAAACCTGGGAAATCAGAAACCCTAATAGAAATCTTTCAGTCTATTTAACGTATGGAATGATTAAAAGTTAAGGTATTAGAAAAAAAATCTTTTCTTTTTCCATTTGACCCAATTAATTCGAAAAGTATACTACAAGAATCTGCAATTTCTCTAACCGTCCATAACATGTTCAATTTCCTCAATCCAACAAAATTTCCCGCCTTCGATTGTAAGCCGCACCCTATTTTCAGTAGCATTAACATTGGGAAATAAAGTGTGGCTTTGATTCGAATGAATACGCCTCCAAGCAATTCTTTTGATAGCAAATATAGGTTTTGTGAAAAGAAACAGATGCAGTGCAAAGTCATTCAATTTAAGAAAGAAAATAGAATTCATGGTGCAGCAAGAATGTCTCGTGTTGGTGAAACCTTCATATGTAAATGGAAGAAAAATCAAATCACAATAATTAATATATTAGGGCAAATAGTTGACCTTCTAAGACAGACAGAAAATCCGTTTTGAAACGAAATTTTTTTCTCGTGCGCTATCAAAGATACGTCCCGTATATTCCGTTCTTAGGGGAACGGAATTCCTTTATCTTCATCAAGGGAAACAAAGAATTTGAAAGTGTTTCTGCTAAGATTAGAGATTATCTGCAGAGTTTGGAGGACGAGGTTACAAGAAGATTTAAGGATTTTAAGAAAATTGGCCCTTGATTCAATTTGCTCTGTAAGTATTTGGATTTGTGTACTATTATACCTTAAAATTTGGGATACGTGTTCTTTTTTTTCTTTGAGTAAATCCGCTAAGAGGGGATTTTTTTTGAAAATTTACTTTCAAGGGAGATTGCTTGGGTGTTATAGATAAAAAAGAAAATTATCGTTTTTGGAACGGTTATACATATAGACTAGTGATTTTGAAAACATGTTTTTGATCTTGAGTTGAGATCCGTAAAAAACGGGTTCTCGTGAATCGTCCCTCTTCTCAAACTTGCAATATTTGCGACCCAATATTCAATCATAATTTTCATCGCGCCCCACCTCCATATAAATAACAATACATGGAATACAATAATACTATACTTTGACGCTAAAGCTACAATACGACTTTAACCTCTTAAGTGCCATTGGCGTATACAAGTGTCTCGCTCAGCCGGTGCGTTAAATGCCACGGGCGTATATATCTTGCCAAAGTAGGATATTTTCTGGGCACTGCTGTCCATAAAATTATTCCGAAGGGTTTGGAATACAATAAAAGGACCTTGATAGCGTTAGCGAAGGATTTACTTATATCAGAGGATTTCCTTATTAATTCCTTTTCACCTTCCCCCTCCCCATTACATTACATATGCGAGCCTATGTGGAAAACGGGGCATTGGAGGACTAATAACGTAACTTTTAATCGGCAGTTAAGGGATTATTTATAAATCGTACAAATTATCAAGATAAGGGTTAATTTTTGTTCATAGTTTTTTTCTGACAAGCCCATGCGGTCTACTGGTAATTATTAAATTTGTTCTTAACTTATTATCGTTAAATTATAAGATACATTGTTCAGTAATAATACATTCATGAGTTTATTATATCAGTATAAATGTTAATTTTATTATTTATTATATCAGTGTAAATGTTAATTTTATTATTTATATGTCAGAATGTATTTTGTTTGTTTACTTTCAGTAAATTAATGATTATTTTAAATAATCATTAAATTTCGACTTTTCAATATGCTCGCACCTCACTCGCTGAGTGATCACACCTCCTAGGGGGAGCGCCCACAGCTTGAGAAAGGCTGCCCTAAGGGGTTGTCCGGTTTACAGGGTCATTATAGAGTAAAACAAATTCATCCAATTTCTGAGTTATTAGACCTACAGGCTTGAAAAAGGCTGCCCTAAGGGGTTGTCCGGTTTACAGGGTCATTATAGGGGGGGGGGTAAGAAATTCATCCAATTTCTGAGTTATTAGACCTACAGGCTTCAAATCTTAGTAGCATGTTTTTTTTTTGTTGAACAGAGCCCGTTAAAAAAAGGAGTTAGCGAATATTGACATCGAAGTGGGGGGTTACAGAATCATAAAAGATAAATAATTCCGCTTTAGAAATTCAAGTCCTGTTTTTAAACCAAGAGGCAATTTCTACAAAGTATTTTTCAATAGATTAAAAGCTAAATGATTGGATCATTTAGATAAAAATAACTTAAAAACAATACATAATTGTACAATGTAATGAGCAATGCAATTCAGGCTAGTGTTTGATATTGTAGGAAATAAAACAGTGATGTGAACAGAATACACACTAAAACGGTTTAAGCTGAAACAATTAATAACGAAATATCTCACTTCTCATGCTTAGCGGAAAAAACAACACTAAAAGCCTTGACGATTTTTCATTGAAAGACGAAGTCCAAATGTAATTCCCCAAATGGTTACTTTATTTATGCTCACGAGGAAGGATGAAAATTGTATTAAGTTGGGATTAAGAAATGTTTGCCAATGGTGTCAACCCCGCGCTTTCAATAATCCAGAAAGTCTTTTATTTTCGGATTTCAGATCTCATCTAATGGATAATACAAAGAAACTAATAGAAAGAGCCACACACATGGTAGCTATTCCAGGCGGATGAACACCGTTAGTTTATCTTTTATATTTGTTGTGTATAGATAAACCATTAGTAGCAAATTTAAAACGACAGTTGAATAGTGGTTGTTAGATGGTGAAAAAAAAACATTTGCAATAAAAGGCCAAATGCGTTTTACCAGTTTAGGAATAATGTGCTCATTTACAGTGATATAATGCATTTACAAGTGCATACAAAAATCATAGAACGAAATTCAACCAGACAAAATTAAAAAAAAATCATTTGAAAAGGTAGTACAATATCTAATCCGCATGTAACGGAAGATAATTATTTATGGATCTCGGCGTTTCTCAAACTGTGGGGATCCACTTCCTAGAAAGGCGTGATAACCCTTCGAGGGGGAAGCGAGCATATTGAAAAGTCGAAAAACAAAGATTATTTCAAAATTATTAATTAACTGAAAGTAAACAAATAAAATACATTTTGACGTAACCAAAAATAAAATACACACACTGATGTAATACATTTATAAATGTATTATTACTGTACAATGTATTTGTGTGTGTGTGGATTTAATAAAACAAAGTTAGGTACAAGTTTAATAATTACTGTTGACTCCATGGGCTTGTCATATATAAAATTGTATACAAAATTTAACATTCATCTTGAAAATTTGTACGGTTTATAGTTGATCACTTAACCGCAGATAAAAAGTTACACGATTCGCTCCCCAATGCCATCGTTTTCCGTATATGTGGTGTATTAGGGGAGGGGGGGGGAAATAAATAGCAAATCCTCTGAAATATGTAAATATTTTGCAAGAGCTGTCAGGGTCATTGTATTACATTCTAAAGTCTTCCGAATAATTTTTCGAACAGGAGTGCTTAGAAAAGATCGTAATTCGGAAAGACGTATATATACGTTCGGAGCAATTAACGCATTGGTTGTGCGAGACATTTATATTCAACGGTGGCACTCAAGAGGTTAACGTATAATTGTAGTCTTAGCACCAAAATACATTATTATTGAATTAAAACGTTGTTGTATTGGGAGGGGGGCGATGAAAATTATAATTGAATATTGGGTCGGCAAGTATTGAAAGTTTGAGAAGCACTGAAGTAACTGATGGAGAAGACGAAACAGAATTTGGTATGTCCGAAAATCTAACGGAAGGCGAATGTAAAAAAAATAATCTTGTTAACCGATTAAAAAATTTGCAACACTGTAAGGAAAAACTTAATAAAATTATAAAACAAATAGAGGCTATTTCTTTAGGTATAGGAATTACTTTAAACTCGAAAACTTCAATCTTTTTTCGTATTATATGTGCGCGTTATTTGACGGAATATATGGTATTTTCATAAAAAAAAGTTTTGAGAGAACTATTATTGTAAGGCTCAGGGGGGGGGCCTACGAAGCCCTGAAGTCCTCGTGACTACTTAGGAGGTTCGTGGGAAATTTAAAATTAATTTTTTGGGGGTGAACAACATTAGGGGGGTAATGATGATACAATTAGTAATGATTATTATGTGTTAAAATTAAAAGTAAAAATAAAAAAAATAAAATTTTTTTTTAGGTAGGTACATAAAGTACAAGTGATGACAAGCGTCGTTTGGTGAAATTCGGGTCGATATTGGGAGGGGTCGTCTATGCAGGTTTAAATTGGACCGAATTCTTGCCGTTACAGGCAATTATTTATATAAAAGATGGCAGTGCCTCGGAGGTGCACATCTAGTCAACTGTTTTGTTTTGTACATGACCCCCGATGTGTGAAGTGAATACAACGTTATTATTTGAATAATTACTACTTCACAGATATCACAATGTTTCATTTGTCCTTTGTTTTTACTTCGGCATTTAACATTCAGGACATCCAAATTAAACTTATAGTTTTTGCATTATGCATTGAATTAGAGTTATTTCACATGGAGGTTCATAGCCAGGTTTGTGGTGTAAAGAGCTTCATGGGAACAGTAAGTTTGGGAACCACTATAGTAAAGCAACCTCAGTGTACAAAAAATGGATTTGTAATTTGCGAATAGAACATACAGTGGATTACAAAAGTGTTCGTACACTTGCAGTTTCCTATAAAATTTAATGTTTTCGATTAATAAAAAAATATATATTGGAATTGTAATATTTTTTGATATCTGCAACTTGTTCTTAATGAAATGACATGATTAATTTTTTTTTAAATTAGCATAACTATTATTTTTAAAAATTAATATTTTAAAAAGCTACTGAAAAATTACGCCACAAAAGTCTTCATGCTCCTAACACAAATCTCAACATAGTTAGAATTATTGTATTTCTTTCTTAATTTAGTACTCAGTAGGATATCTTTTAGTGTCCACAATAACCTTTAAACATCTTGGTTTAACCACTTAATCTTAAAACGTCTTAGTGATTTAATCAATTTTTTGTAATTTTTCCATCGATTTTCCTCCATGTTTCTGTGATTTTTTTTACTTCCCATTATGTGTTTATATGTCATGTTTTCTTTTTATTACAAGCTTTTATTTAACTTACAATGTATGTATGTATGTATGTATGTATGTAATTTGTTCGGGTGGAATCTTGCAACTCAATTTTCAAGCTGATATCTTCACTCCATTGAGCTGAAATTTTGTATACACGTTCAGTTTGGATGACAATGCATTTTTTGACAATTTATATTCCGATATTGCAATTAATTAAAAGATATTAATTAAAACATTTAATTAGTTTTGGGCGCCAACTTTGATATATCTGCATTGTTGTAATAATGTTATTTTTACAACAATGACAAAAGTTGGCGTCGAAAATCGGTTTTCAGCCAAACTAAAATTTCATAACGTTGCGCTATTCACTGTATTTATTAACTTCGTCTAAAAAATAATTACATTTCTACAACGTAAAAATAATCTAATTTCTGCAACGTATGCAATTTTTTTACAAATTTCTATCTATTTTCTTGGATTTAAATTCAAAACAAAAAAAGTCGAGCTATTTTTCAAGTAGATTGGTACATTGTATACCTTTCTCAACGCTGCCAAGTTAAACTGAGATGGAGTATTGTAGAAATTCTTTAAAAAAATTTATCTAACTTTAATCTATGAAACTCAGACAAAAAATAATTACAGAATTGGAAGGATCATTTTTTTATATATCTTACCCATCAAAAAGGAATCCGCTAGGAAAACAATAAGAGAAAAATATTATCCAGAAATGCAATGTATTTTCAATTAAAAAATAATTTTATATTAAAATAAATGAATTTTTTAAAGAAATTTTCTAATTTTAAGCCTACAAGTAATTTAAATATACCTCATTTTTTATCACCAGTAATCTAAACACACACTACAACATGTGTCCTTAAATTTAATTACAAATAGTATCTGTTAATTTATTTGAAAAATTACGGCAATTTTGTTTCTCTAGATGAGTTAGGTACATTGTAAAACCAGCTCATGGTTATTGATATCCATAAAATGTGCCAAAAGAGAATAATTTGCAAATAAGGAGAGAAAAAAAATCGAATCTGAGAAGAAAAATTTCGTTAAATAGGAAATGCACTTCGCTATTTGGAGTTATTTTACGAAGAAAAGAGTAATATGTGCTTGGGTCCAGGAAAAAGTTCTTAAAATAGAGAAATTCCCAAAATAGAGGTTCGTTACATGGAGGTTTGACTGTATAAAAATAATACGATGGTTAATTATTTTTTCAAAATCAAGTTTCTAAAGATGACCTGAGCAATTAAAAAAATAGATTCTTACGTAGAAGATATCCAATGTCCAGCAAAATATTATCATTAGTTGAGAAAACTTTCATTTTTGATTACAACATGCGTTTTTGAATTTTTAAGCATTTTATTGATTAATACAAATATTTAAATGCTTTTTTGAATTTTTTTAATAAATAACTAGATTTTTCTTCTAATATGTTAGAGAAATATATCCCTTACCTTCAAAATATTTCAAATAAATAATATATTCTTTAAGATTTTTCAAAAAATAATCACAATTTTAATTAAACATTTAATAACTTCGTCATTTATTAAGATAATTTCACGAAACCTTTTTTTCGTGTGTAGAACAATATTACCCAAGATCTGCACGAAGATTGACAAAAATACGGATTTAAAAAAATTGTGTTTTTCGTCTAATACCCTTTTTGCGAGAATTGATTCAGCTAAATCAGGGATGGTGAACCAGCGTTGAATGAGTTGAACAGGCTGAGAAACCTGTCCAGCGATAACTAAAAAGTAAAAAATAAATTAAAAATAAAAAAAACTTTTTAAGCACAAGCTTTTATTTAAATGCTCTAAAAAGAATAAAATAAACTTTTCCTTCAAAACTTATTTTACTGTCAACTTATAACGTCATTATACAATTTATATGATATAAAAGCTTGTCGCGAGATTTACCTGTGTAGATAAACAAGTAAAATAACTTGACCTCAATGATTTTAATTTTTAAAAATTTAAACTAAGTGAATACGAGTACTTAAATCTCGCGACAAGCTTTTATATCATATGAATTGTATAATGACGTTATAAGTTGACAGTAAAATAAGTTTTGAAGGAAAAGTTTATTTTATTCTTTTAGAGCATTTAAATAAAAGCTTGTGCTTAAAAAAGTTTTTTCTATTTTTAATTTATTTATCTGCAGAGGTAAATCTCGCGACAAGCTTTTATATCATATAAATTGTGTAATGACGTTATAAGTTGATAGTAAAAAAATTTTAAAGAAAAATTTATTTTATTCTGTTTAGCGCGTTTAAATAAAAGCTTGTTTTTAAAAAAAGTTTTTTTACTTTTAATTTATTTTTAAAAATCAAATTCTGTTGGGTAGTGGTCCCTATGTGTTTCTCTCTCACACACACTCTCAGTAATAAGACTGCGTTGGTGAAATATATCTTTATTTGTCTTCTCTGTTACTCGGGGCGTATGTCGGAACACTGTGATGGGCACCGTAATTCTCGCTCTCGCTCGTGCGATCTCCGCTCACACTCTCACTGAGACTCAACGCTCGTTTTCTTAATACAC